>CM021103.1:355290784-355453696 GCA_007115665.2 Sequoiadendron giganteum | reverse complement strand
TATATTGGACCCTCAACCCTAATCCCTAGACCTTATACCTTAAACCCTCAATCTTCAACCCTCAACCCTTAAACCCTCTACCCTTTACCCTATACATTAAACACTCAACCCTCAACCCTCAATCCTTAAACCCTAAACCCTCTACCCCTTACATTACATTGGACCCTGAACCTAATCCTTCAACCATATACCCTCAAAACTATACCCTAAACCCTTTACCCTAAACCCTCTAGCCTCAACCAAGTAAACCCTTAACCCTAAACCCTTAACCCCAAACCCTTCAACCCTAAATGCTTAAACCTAAAACCTTCTACCCTATACCCTCAACCAAATACCCTCTACCATCAAACCTTAAACCCTACTACCCTAGAAACCATCAACCCTATAGGTCCTCCATCCTAATCCCTCAACCCCTATTACTTTCTCTCTATCTATACATCTCACCTCTCCCTCCCTCCTTCCCACCCTCTCTAATTGTCTCTATCTACTGTCTCCCTCTTTCTGCGTACCTCTCGTTCAATCAATCCCTACCACCCTCTCTCACTCCCTCTCACTACCTATCTCTTAAGTCTCTCCCTCTCACCCCCCTCACACTCTCAAGTCTCCCCCTCTCACACTCTCAAGTCTCTCCCTTTTGCACCCTACCTACATAACCCTCTCTTTCTCTTTGTGTGTGTGTGTGTGTGTCTCCCTCTCCCTCAATTCTCTCTCTCCCACCCCCCTCTCTCTCTCTCCCTCTCCATCAATTCTCTCTCTCTG
Source organism: Sequoiadendron giganteum (assembly GCA_007115665.2). NCBI lineage: Eukaryota > Viridiplantae > Streptophyta > Pinopsida > Cupressales > Cupressaceae > Sequoiadendron > Sequoiadendron giganteum. The sequence continues at coordinate 355,452,937 of CM021103.1, read as the reverse complement.
ACCCCCCCTCTCTCTCTCTGCCTCCCTCTATCCCTCCCACTCTACCTAGCTAAGTCCCCCTCAATCCAACCCCTTCTCTCCCACTCCCTCTCTCTTAAACTCTCACTTCAACCCCCTCTCCATCTCTCTAGACTCTCTAAATTCTCCCTTCGTCTAAAGACATACATAAATGCATAAATACAAGCATAATACACTTGTACATATAATCTTACATCCATACAAGCATACATACATACATGTACATAAAAATATATCAACATACATAAATATATTAGCATTTAACATAAAGTAAGAAATAACGTGAACACGTTATAACGCACTCGCATTATGGGTTAGTAGACATGTTCCACGCAGAAGCAAAAACCATGTCAAAGTGAGCTATAACGCGAGCGCGTTATAACACGCTCACGTTATAACACGCTCGCGTTATATCTTGCTTTGAGAATTATCGAACTTTAAGCTTGGTATTGCCTTGGAATTCCAACCCAAAGGTTTGGAGTGCATTCCCAATGAACAGAGACGTGTTTTTAAGAAATCCACCATATTTCTCATAATCGAGTTCGTGCTCACCGTCAAGATTGCACGTGGTTCAATATCAAAAAAATCGAGCACATGGGTAATGTTATCTCTTAGCTATCCAACCATGTAATTTTTTTCACTTTCTGAAAATGTTAAGCCTTTCATCCATAATTTATTTTATCTGTATGTCTTTTTTTTTCCAAAAAGTAGTGTTTGGTATTTTTTTCGTTATAAATTAACCGTTCATCAATTTTTCAAATAAATTACATTTTTAGAAACTAGACTCCATTCTACAAAATTAAAAAAAAAAAAAAAATCAATTAGTTTCCAAAATTTGTAGGGGTAGCATGGCCAAAATTCTATTTTCAGGATATGTCCACTTCGCAAATGAGTAAAAAATCAAATATTCATTAAAAAATTATTAGAAAAATCGTGTATCAACTACATACTGTTAGCTAACTTCTGACCGTTGCGATTTTAAAAATACTAAAAAAAAGTTCACCGTACGAGGGTCGTACAAGAGTTGCTATGTTATGTTTTTCTGACAAAAACAACACCAATTTGTGTACATCCCTCGTTTGAACCCCTCAATCTCAATCATTTTCAAAATAAATTAGTAGTTTAGAAAGTAGACTTGGAGCACTTGAATCCTTCTTTTTGTTCCATCTCAAAATTTTGAGTCTAAGTATCCTCAATTTCACATCCAAGGTCGATATTTCTCGATTTTAGGAAAAAGCTATCCACTTAAGTCCCCTTTTTGGGAACCATCTTGGTGCACTTACCCAGATGGCATCTCCACAACTACACACCCATGCTCTACTAATACCACCTAGCTTCATCCACTTGCAATTGAAATATATAATTCAATTCAAGCAAATCCATTTTCTTAGACGAGATCAATAAAAGAAGATGAGAAAATCAACATAACCTCATAGATGGCATCTCCACAACTACACACCCATGCTCTACTAATCCCACCCAACTTCATCCACTTGCAATTGAAATACATAATTCAATTCAAGCAAATCCTTTTTCTCATATCCATCCACGGCCAAATTTTACTCAAGATTTTTATACTGCAAGAGATAACTTCCGCTCAAAATTAGATAAACTTGCAAATATGCCAACCTGTTTAGTCTACATGGAAATGTACCCTGACATTAAAACAAGGGAAATAAATGGACTACCTACTTGTTACAGATGCACATCTGAAAAAAATGGCCACCGTTTTTCAAAATGGAATAACATGGACCTAGGTGACCAATCCCTATGTTTAAAAAAACTAACTCAAGTTGAAGAAATTCTAATAGAAAGAATTAGCCCAATCCTTCAAGTAACCTATGCAAAGGGGGGGCAACTAAAATATAGTGGACACACTATTTGTTTTCCTCAATATGTTTCTACTATTGCAACCCACTTTCCAAGGCGTATAGATGAATTAGATATCTTATTGGTTAATAAAAGAAACATCAGGCAAAAAGACTAACTTTTATGTAAGTAGAGGACGTGTATACGAGGCCTTGCAATATAAAATCATAAACGATCCATACTACAAAAATATACAATTAGATGATGCTGCATTATCCTTCTTGCCAAGTGATTCCACTAACATTATAGACCTACTAAATGAAACACACACTATTTCGAGTTCCACAGCTACAACAATGATGCATACACTTGATACAAACAATCAAGATGCAGAGGCAAACATGCAACCCAGTACGTCATTTGTTGCTAGCCTTCCACTGACACGTAGAGAGGTTGAAGAATTGCGGTCTTTATTGCAACTAGGTGAAGGCCGACCACCCTTGTCTATAGATTGGCCACCCATTTCTCCATCTCCCATCAATGAATGCAATACAAAAGGATTATTTGTAATGGCCTTCCCCAACTTGTTTCGTAAAGGCATTTCTGCTTTCAAACAACAACGCATCAAAGAAGTCAAATTACATGAATATTCTCTCCACTTACTCAGGTATTATGACAATAGGTTTGGCCAACACCCTTGCTTTAGATACTTCATACTAAATATCCTAATGCGCCATTGCAGCCAAGAAACAACATCTACTTTTGTTCATAAAAATATCCACCCAATCCTACCAACAACTATTCTTGATCTTCGTCACAAATTGAAGGACTTTCCTGATGAAAAGCTTGTAGAACAACTCATACGCTTTGGAGCGTCAATTCGTGGAACACACCAATTTTGGAACCATTCTAGAGCAGAGATTTTTGATATGGTCATACAAATTGGTTGTCAAACACTATTCTTCACACTCAGTGCATCAGATACAAAATGGCCAGACTTGCATAGTATAATGCCATCTAATGTACCTACAAATCCACAAGAAGTGTACAAATGGAGGATACAAAATATAGTTCAAAACCCACACTTTACAACACAATACATGCACCATAGATTTACTATATTTCCTGAAGAGGTCTTGGAAAAGCTACTTGGTGCAATAGACTATTGGTACAGGTAAAATATGCATAATTTCATCAATTTACATTGCATACCTTCAAAAAAATTCATAATATTATGTTCTCACCAGGTATGAATGGAAACATAGGGGGTCTGCACATATCCATGGTTTCCTATGGCTAAAAGATGCACCAGATATTGAAAAAATACAATGGAATAATCTCTAATCAGTTAAAAATGTAGTTGAATACATCAATAAATATGTCTCTGCATGGAATCCCAGACCCCTTCCTTTAAGAAACCAAATAATCCACCGAACTCTTGCTGATAATCCATGTTTAATGGATACAATATTGATTATACCTATAGACCCTTTAATCGGCTACACAAAATTGGTAAATTGTGTACAACATCATACAAAGTGTACCTTACAAACATGCCTTATGAGAAAAGGCACAACTACTCAATGTTGCTACAAAGCCCCTTGGAGCATGCAAGATCAATCAAGCCTTGCAATAGATGAGCATGGCCAACCAACATTCACCCCTTCATGCAATGACGATCGCTTAAACCTACACAACCCTTCTATACTCTCTATTTGGAGGGCCAATGTAGACTACCAACCTGTTCTCTCTATCCATGCTGTCCTCAAATAAATTACAAAATATGCAGCAAAAGTTGAAACAAAATAAAAAACATATCATGAAATGCTTTCTCCAATTTCAACTGATATTGAGTCTCAGAACCCAACACCTATGAACATTATTTCACAAACCGCTAGATTTTGTGGTTATCTTTCCTTTGTGGCTTCGCCTTACCCTTTATCACTCTTAACTTTTTGGCACTTGCCACGTGGCCGCCAAATGGAGATTCTTGCCATTCCGTATTGCTTTTCTTTTTTCGAGTTCTGTGTGCATGACGCGTGGCTTTCTCTGGCTGTTTTATGAGCTGGCCCCACCTTGTAGTTATCTTCACTCAGAGTCACCCACGTGGCTTCCTCTTAGAGCTTTTCACTAGGACACCCCTCATTATTTTTCTAGGATCCGTTTGCTTGATGCGTGGCATATTTTTATGCGCTGATTTTCTGGGAGTTGCTGCCTACACTAATTTTTCTCGTTTGTCGTCGTGTTTTCTTCTTCGGTGCTGCGTGTTCATTTCTGATGCTGCATGGCCTTCTATTCTCTATGACGGCTTTTCTGGCACACTGCTAAGCAATCTTTCTATCCAGTGATAGCTTGAAAAGATCTGGGGCATCGATGTTTGATCAAGGCATCTTTATCCATGGTTTTCAGGCAGTGGGCTGGCCTATATAAACGACCCTACTTCTCTTTTATTATGTTGTTGTTGTTAGATAGATAAAAACTCCCGGGCACTGAGAAATAGCCTTTGTAATATTTTGTTGAACTTGAAATCTACAAATTGTGCTAATCAATTTGGCCTTTTCTGTTATTCATGTTTTTGATAAGATGGTTAGATTGTGCGTTTATTTTCCTATGATATATGAATGCCTGTTCTTCAGCTTTTGTAATCTTCTATAGCTTAATGAATACATATCATGTTTTCGACTCCTCTATGTTGGATGAAGTTATAGTAGATTATGCTATGCAGTTAGAAGGTGTTCTTATTTTTTAAAGCGCTTTTGAGAAAATTTACTTAATAAACAACATTTAGTGGTTCAAGCCTTTGCATCCAGCACTGTGCTCAGGTAATTACGTTCATGATTTGGCGCATTGCCTTTAGTATAGATTTAACGTTTTTAGTTATCTTTGTAACCCTTTACCTCCCCCACTAAAACAAAGAGCCAGCTTTGACCAAACCCCAAAGGTCACTTAGCTAGCGCGCTATGTCCCCAATAGCTAAGTTTCCCATGAGACTGCTGCCACCTACAAAATCTTGCATCAATAGTTCTTTTTCTAGCACGCCCGATGGGATGCAAACTAGCACGTTCACCTGACTATGTAAGTGTGTATGAGCCATAGGCCTGTAACTAGGTCACAAAATGCAAGATTCTCTGACCTACTCGTACCACCATTAGTTTTTGTTTTCCCAGTCCATCGGAAAGGTAGTCCTTTACCTTCCTTTTCTCCTCCTTCTAGTCCTTCACCTCCCCCTTTTCCTCCTTCTCCTCCATCTCTTGCACCTATGGCCGCTAGAAATTATGTAGCTTGGGATGCTGGTAGTCCTTTGGTAGCGCTGATACCTCCCACAACATGGGATCCCATTTCGTCCTCTGCTTTGAAAGCTATTCCTAAGTTTTCTAGAGATGAATCAAAGACTCCAACAAAGCACTTGCAAGATGTAGTAGACATATGTTTGGTGCATGGAGTTTCTAACAAAAATGTGGCTCTGAGATTACTCGCTGCCTCATTTTGAGGAAAGGCTTTGAACTGGTATAAAACTCTTCCAGCCAACACAATTTCTACTTGGGACCATCTCGGAACCTCGTTCTACGAGTGTTTTTTAAATGCTGGCGATAGGTCGTCGCTATATCATCAAGTGAGTTCCTCATGAGGCTCTAGCTGATTTCAATGCTCGGTTTCATTCAACTTGGCAGAGAGTTCCTGTTGGTAGTCGATTGCCTCCTGATTTGGAGTTCATGTTCTACTTGAAGTCGATTAATGCCGATATTTCCATGATGCTACAGGCTCTTGGCGGAGAGACTCTTCCCGATGCTTATGGTTTGGCTGTCACTATAGAGAACAACCTGATTACTATTGGAAAGTTGGCGCCAAGAGCCATCCTTCCATTGTTCTCAGAATTCAACACTGCGGAGGCTCAAGAAGCTTAAACTAGTGCTCTTGCAACTCCTCCTCAGTGTATGTACATGTACCCAAGATCGGCTTCGAGTGTAGCTCCTATGCCTAACCCCCTGATGGTTGAGATGAATGAGATGAGAGAACAAATGTAGACAATGACAAATGAGTTGACAATTTTGAAGCGACAACAATATAGCTATCCGAAGCTGGCTTTCCAAAATTATCAAGGTGAAAAAGCTCCTTACCAGTCAAATCAGTGGCAAGATAGATCACGCGACAATACTCAAACTCAACTAAATAACCAAGTTGTTCCAATGACCCTGCCGATGCAGACCGTCCATCCTAGTTCAAGTAAAGAGCTAGTCGTGGGACAGAATAACTTAGCTGAAGATACTAATTCATGGTGTTTTCCTTGTAATGATGCACACATGCCACAAAATTGTCCACAAGGAAATTTGCAACAGAAGATAGCGAAGCAACGTAGCCAAAGTAGCGTGCCTGATCCCGTAAACTAGTCATATGCCTCTCAACAGATGGATAATGCAGTCCTCACTGCTCAAATGTAAGGAATATCCATAGAGCAGGAGTCAGACATAGTTCCAGAACAAGCACTCTTTTCATGGATGGAAGGAGAAGAATCAACATTTCCGAATGACATTCCTATGACTCAAATGCCTCGAGTGCAATCTGACTACAACATGCGTTCAAAGCATAGACTCATCAGAGAATTCACATCTTCGTCAACCAATGCTCCATCTCAGTCGACGTCCAGTCCATTGGTAGGCCCGCCATCAATCCCATAGCAGTTTAAGGCGGCTACTCCTAGCTCTCTGAATCCACTTCATCCGAACGCAAAGGATCCTACGATTGCCCCAGCTGTTGCCAAATAGCCGGATACACCAACTGTGAGGCCTACGCCAGCTGTGAGACCTAAGGAGCAAGCAAACATGAGTCATCAGTCATGAGCACAGTTCAATGTGGTGGAACAACTGAAGAAGTCCTCTGCCAATGTTTCTTTATGGGATATCCTGGCTATTCCAGAGCAAAAGGTGCTATTAGAGAAAGAATTATCGGGAAAGGAAGATGAGAAAATGCCGGGGCAGCCCAGTGAAGAAAATATATCCAATCCGAACCTAGATAAAGTGTTAACGAATCAACTGGAAGAAAAACTCAAAGCCGGAAAAGAGAGTAAGGCTAAACCTAGGCCTTTCTTTCTAACACTTATCATTGGAGACAAGCTATTGCATAATTTTATGATCGAATCTGGTGTTAGCACCACTATCATGCCTAAGCAAGTAGCTGATGCTTTAGGGTTGAAATATGAGCCTCTGAACAAGGTTGTCATGCAACTAGATGAAAATAGGGTTGATATCATCGAGATAATCAAGGGATTACCTATGACATTATTTGCATGCCACGGTATCACTGTGAATCAAGATACCATACTCATTGATGTCCCTCCTTTGTTCGGGATATGTTTGTCCCAAGAGTTCACAGAAAATATTGGAGGATATCTAGCATTAGACTAGTCACACCTGATTTTGAGAACCAAACATGGAGCTAAAATGAAACTATCGTCAAAATTTTTTCATTCTGAACATGTTGCTGACGAGGCCCTGCTCAACTTTGAAGCGACACATACTTCGATTACCCACGAAGAAAGGTTCAATGTTGAATTTCTAGAGGAAGAAGAGGCAACTAGACCCCAGATGGAAAATGAAGAGGCTTTGTTGAATGAGCTTATTGACATGCACCCTTTTGGAAATTATCATGCAACTGGACTCGGAACCTATGTCATACACGAGAAAGGACAGATTATGCCTAGAGTTACTAAGGAATCTGGACGTGAAACATCCTCGGGGTTATGGACTTTACACTTTGATGGAGCAAGATGCAGAATAGGAGCTGGGGCAGGAATATGTTTGACATCTCTGTCTGATGAAAAGACCTTGAGGTTTTATCGCTTCTAGTTCGCATGCTCAAACAATGAAGTAGAATATGAAGGTCTTGTCCATGGTTTAAGCCTTGCAAAGCATATGGGCATGAAGCAATTAAGAGTGTTTAGAGATTCAGAATTGGTGGTCAACCAAATCCGAGGGTTTTCGGCTGCAAAGAATGTCCGGATACGATCATACCGGCATAGGGTTTGGGATCTTATTGAAAGCTTTGAGGCTTTTAATATTTAGGCTATATCGAGGGAGAAGAACTTCGAAGCTGACTTGATGGCAACTGTCGGGGCTCAATTTGAGCCAGCCTCCCAGTTGTTAAAAAAAAACATGTAGTGAGAGTGACTGTATGACCTGCTGTTCCAAAGAATGATCAAGACTGGCAAGTGTTCGATAGTGATACTCATATTGCATCATTTCTCCAGTCATTTGGGGAATTTTCTGAACAAATGCAACCAAAGATTGTCGAAGCCTATGGAGATCAAGTAATCCAGTTGAAATCCAATAAGCTTCCCAAAGGCCTAGTGACCCTGGAGAGTCTTTTTGATTCTGATGATGCAAGGAGGGATAAAAGGAGGCTGGTAGCTAACAAAGGTGATTATATCGATTTGCATATCAGAGAGGACAAAAAGCTCAACATCGGTAAGGAAGTATCTTAGAAGAATAAAGACAGGCTAAATCACTTATGTGAGGAATATCCGAGTGTAGTAGCCTGGTCATATGATGATCTTAAGGGGTATGATCCTAGGATTATCCAGCATACAATTGAGCTTTCAGAAGGAGTGAATCCAGTTCGATAGAGGCAGAGGCCCATGAACCCAAAAATTGAATCACTCAAGTCACAAGAGTTGAATAAATTGATTGCATCCCGAATAGTGTTCCCAATCAAGCATAGCACTTGGGTGTCTAACCTGGTGCTAGTCCGGAAGAAGAATGGTGACATACGACTGTGTGTAGACTTCCGAGACTTGAATAGGGTGTCCCTAAAGGATCATTACCCCCTGCCTTCTATGGAGGTAATTCTTCAAATCGTAGCTGAAACTGAAATATTTTCTATGTTGGATGGTTTTTCGGGCTACAATCAGATTCATGTAAAGGAAGAAGACCAACACAAGACAACGTTCACCACAAAGTGGGGAACATACGCATATGCTAAGATGCCCTTTGGACTCTCAAATGCCGGAGCCACTTTTCAAAGAGCTATGGATATTGCCTTTAAATATTTAATACACAAGATTATACTTATCTATTTGGATGACTTGACAGTGTTTTCCAAATCCATCGATGATCACTTTGATCATTTAGAGCTCTTCTTCCAGAAGTGCCAAGAATTTGGGATTTCTCTAAACTCGAAGAAATGTGTGTTCGGAGTTCCCTAGGGGAAGCGATTGGGATATGTTGTCTCAAAGGAGGGCATCGCCATCGATCCAGAAAGAGTTGATGCAATCCAGGATCTTCCTCTACCTGTAAACAAGAAAGGAGTGCAATCCTTTTTGGGTAAGGTCAATTTCATCAGCCGATTCATTGAAGACTTTGCAGGGATCGTTAGGCCAATTACCCTGATGCTTAAAAAAGATCAGACTTTCAAGTGGACGACGAAAGCCAGGAAGGCTTTAGAGCTTATAAAAGAAGTTATTTCTTTGGCCCCTGTATTGATCAACCCAGACTTGTCAAAAGACTTCATAATGTATGTTTTTGGTGGTGGCAACAATATTGCCACTGTGCTTATGCAAAAGGATGGTGAGGATAAAAAATAATCTCTTGTTGCTTTCTACTCATGCACCTTAAAGGAATACGAGCTAAGATACAATTTTGTAGAAAAGTAGACCTTTGCCATTTTGAAAAGGCTTAAGAAGTTCTGGCACTTGATATCATACAATAAGGTGATTGTTTATGTACCACATTCTAGTGTGCGGGAATATATTATGGAAGGAGAGATTATCGAGAAAAGAGCTAACTGGATTACCAAGATTCTAGAATATGATATTGAGATCAAGCCTATCGAGACTGTAAAGGGAAAAGGAATGTGCGAGTACCTCGTCGAAAAAAATGAATCAGTGGCAAAGTTCGAAGTCTCATAACCTGTGTTATTGAATGAAGAAAGCTCTGAGGGTGATTGGTTGGAAGATAGGATAAACTTCATGCAAACAGGAAGGTATCTGACCAATCTCCCTTCTTTTAAGAGACGGTTCTATCGGTTGCAAAATAGCAGTTATGTCCTCTTAGAAGGAATACTTTTCAAAATAAATTTTAATGGTGTCCTGCTAAGGTGCGTGAATAAAGAACATACCAAAAGAATATTGGATCAATACCACAATGACCCAACTGGAGGGCACTTTTCTGCAAGAACTACTGCAATTAAAATTATATGTGCTGGTTATTTCTGGCCAACACTATTCAATGATTCATTTTCATTAGTAAGGTCTTGCAGTGAGTGTCAATTTTATGTCGGAAAAAAGGAAGAATACTGCTAAGACCCATAGTAGTAGAGGAACCTTTTGCTCAATGGGGTCTAGACTTCATTGGTATGATTAACCATTTGTCATCAGCTGGACATAGGTGGATATTAACAACAACTGACTACTTCATCAGGTGGGTAGAGGCTGTGCCACTAAAAAATGCAACATAAATAGAAATTGTTAATTTTTTTGAGGAGCTGGTTGCCAGATTTGGCTCACCTAAAACAATTATTTTGGTTAATGCTAAGAATTTTCTTGGCTTTAAGATGAGCCAGTTCGCATTGAAATATGGGGTCTTCTTGAAAACCTCTTCTAATTATTACCCTGAGGGGAATGGCCTCGCGAAATCCACAAATAAAAACTTCATCAGGTTAATCAAGAGGATAGGCTTGGAACACCAGAGAGAATGGCATAAGAACCTCCGAACAACGCTATGGGAAGACCGTATCACACCCAAGAAAATATTGAAGAAATCTCCTTACGAGATGGTGTATGGGAAGGAGGCATTGCTGCCTATTGCCATGGAAATACCAGCTCTCCAACTGCTCAAATCTCTGGAAATCGAACAAAATAGAGCAATGGAGGTACAATTTTCTGAGTTACTCGAGGTACAGGAGAAAAGAGAGCACGCTCTCGATGCCATGAATAGCTGCCAACAGGTGGTGAAGAAGTGGTTTGACAAAAGGACATTCGACCAGGAGCTAAAATGCGGGGACTTGGTGGTCAAGTTCAACGAGCGTGGGGAAAAGCCCAGCCAACATGAAAAGTTTGATAGTCTCTGGGAAGGACCTTTAAAATTATTCAATGCAAACAGTTTAACTCTTTCAAGTTGGAAGACATGGAAGGTAATGCTTTGAGTATTCCAGTTAATGGGATACATCTTAAGAAGTTTAATTAGTTCTGCCCATTCAGTGGGTTTGTGAATTGTAAATATATTTTTTCCTGCTTTAAGTTTTTGGGTTTGCTTAGTGCTCTTTGAAAAACAATAACAGTATTGCAAAAAATTAAGATACATTGTAAATGAGCCAAGATATGAAAAACATGAGTATTATATTATTGCCGAAATATTTACATTACATACGATAGAGGCCAATGGCCTTCTATCAAAATACATACATACATCTGCTAAAGGGCAGAAGGCTAGCAAAAAGGAAAAGGGGCAACATTGGGGTTATTCTTCTTCTTAGTTATCAAGCAGAAGAGGGTCCAATAGCAAAAACATCTGGTGATGCAGGGTAAGGAAACACCATCCTCTCGAAGTCCTCATACCATCGCATGTTCCAGAAGGGTTCAATGTGATGAATCCGCATGAGGAAGTAGCAGCCGCCACGAACCTTGGAGCGATGTTCTTCATGCATTTCAAGCTCAAAGCCGAACAAAAAGGGCCCGGTTGGCATGGGTCCTCCATGGAGCAATAGCTGATGCAGGTTACAAATAAAAGGGACCCCATGATCAAATATGGCGGCCCGCACTACTTGCTCCAGACCTCCAAGGTAACACTGAGAGAACACCTACTTGGTTAGCTTCAAAATTTTGCATTTAGAGACGTTGATGTCCAAGAGAAAAGCGACAAAGTGGGAGCAGATGCTATTGTTTACCCTATATTGGTCCTCGTATTCCACACAGTCTTTTCTGAGGACCCATTTGATCGCCTTCACATATAACAGGTTGTTTATACCTATCATGCGGTGAAGGTGCCTACACCTAATCTTCCCTAAAAATGTGGCCTAGGTCTTTTTGCAGACTAATCTAATTGGCATCTCCATTATTGCTTGCTACTCTAACTTGAAGAATGAAAATGCTAAGATTAACTAGGGCCTACTAATAGAAATGCTGAAGGCAATTGTGATTAGCAAGGTTGCTAAGGGCCCTATTTATAGATTGGTCGAGGTGTGCCTGACGATGCAAGCTATGATTACGTCAGAAGCAAATGGTGCTATCAAGCCTTGATATTCAATGCCAGGGCATGTGAAGTGATGGGAATGATCAGGTAAAGTTGTAACTTGCTTCTTTCAAATTGCCAATTTAAAATAAAATAGGCCAGGTGTCTGCATAAGAAGCTGCCGTCCCGAAAGAATCAAGGCAAATCTATTGGTAAAGCCATTGGGTGATGTGCTTGAGTATAATCAAGAAATTAGTAAATGCAAAGGAGCTTGCGAAAGATATGGCAAGGTTGTCTTGGTTTGTTCTCCAAGAAAAATTAGGCGCCACCTCATGCGAAGTCGTGTCTCTTAAATATGGAGAGTAATTTGGCAGGTTGGAAATCTCTTCACACACACGAAAAGCTGGTGATGCATGTAGTAACTAAATGTGAAAGGATGACATGTACACTTGCCAAGCTATTTTTCATGAAAACCAAAAAGCAGGTTGGGCATGCGAAAAAACATTTATTGTAAGTATTTATCAAAAGATAAAAATGGCTAAGTCATTCACAAAGAGAGAACTAATCTTTCAGAAGCTAAGTCATTTGCAAAGTTTGCGAAGCATATTGCAAATATAAAGAAATGGCTGAAATTGCAGGAAGTTCAACACAGGTGGTGGTCCCTGAGAGAATTAATGAGCGAAGATTGATGACACCCTATGTAGATATCTATAGCCAAGAGTCTTACGCTACTCCAGGCATCCCAAAAAAGCCATCCTGGCCCTTTACCAGTCAAGCGGACTAGAAGACACTTGGAACGGTTTCTCCTAGAAACCAAGCTCTAGTATCGAAGGATTGGGATAATGTTTCAGATCCTGAGTTATCTCAAAATCCCAAAATCCTGAGGGAAGCTGCATGTGAGAAGATGAAGAAATAATCAAACCCTTTCTACAAACATCTATGGGACTGTGGGCTTCCCCAGTACATGGTTCCTTTGGTGCATTATTGCCCATAAATTCTGCAAGCATGTGCAAAAAACTTCGACCCTCAGACTGGAGTAATAAGTGGCCCTAACTTGAGGGTAGTCATCAACCCCTAAGCCCTTCAGGATATGCTATGCGTCCCATTCCCCTTGACCCACAATGTTGAAGATTTTGACATGAACAAGATGCAGGACTACCGGAGAAATTTTCGGATGGCGCAACCGTTTTACCACATTGAGATTGCTCAGCCGATAGATGTCTCAATGCCTCCTAGATTCCCAATTTCTCTGGGCACTTTAAAATTGGGGTCTTCTTCCATCTATTCTATGTTGGGGCTGGTTTGTGGGCTAGATACAAACAAGAGAGTTTTCGAATTCCAAATGAGTCTCAACTTTATGTTGAGGAAGAACAATGTGCCTCCACTTATGGACTTCGCAAAGGTTATAGTTGATGGGATGATACAACAACTACAGGATTTCCAGGTCAGTTCTAGATTCAGGTATTCTTCTTTCCTAGTCTACTTGATATTGCATCAGAATCCAGACTATTTCCAACAATTTATGTCACTAGTCATTTTCGACGAGAGTGGCGCAAGGAGGCCAGTTTCGACATGGACTCCCATCCTGTCAAAAACTTTTGATTATTATGCATTTGCGGATTCGTTCTTAGCTTTGACTTTGTGGGCTTTAAATGGTTCTGGGATCAACATGTATGTGTGATTAACACCAAGAAATTAATCATGGTCGAGAGGCCTCTTGCTGCCTTGTGATTGGTTCTTTGGCACAAACTTCACTATGCTTCACATGCGAGGTTTTATCCAAGAACCCTTTCGGCTCCCACACTTTCTTTGTGATAGAGTGCTAGCCCTAGAGGCATTAAGGAAGCTATGTAATATTGAGAATGACTACTGGGGAGGAAGGCATTTAGCTTCCTATTTGGTGCTGCCGATCATGTTTGGTTCTGTATTGTTGGTTAAGAAAAGGACTTCGAAGGTTAACACCTCAGAGGTTTTATACTCAAAGCTGGGTCATCTTATGCTGGTGATTATCAATGACACCTAGAAATACAACCCTGAAAATAATCTATCAAAGATTGGCATAAAAATTCTACACCAGCCTCGACCCTTCTGGAATGCTCGGAGAAATGTCGAAGAGGGAAATTTAAAATTTTATGTAGGCCTTGAATATTTTCCTACCAAAGAGGGGCGATCGTTGTGGTTGAAATTTTACCATGTTGTTGGGAAGCCCAACCCAAATCAAAAGATGAGCCCATACCTATGTATCCAATTGAATAATCTCAAATGCAAGCCCGAAAAAATTCAAGACTTCTGGATATACCGACAGGAGATAAAGACAACAAATGGGCTTTATCAAGAGATGGAATTGGCTGAAAAATTTGATGACCTATGGGTTCATGAACATCTAGACTGAGAAATCCTTGAACCCTTCACTTTCAAAGCAATACCATGAGAAGGGAAGAGCTGCCATGGAGCTCAAAGAAGAGGTAAACCAAAATGCCCCTATTGTAGGAAAAGATCCAATGCATGAGGAAGATGTCAGTGGACAACCTATAGAGCAAGAGGATTTGCTAGACACACAAACTTCAAAGCCTTCCAGCTCCTCTAAATCGACTAGGAAGAGGCCAAGTTGTACCAGTCGTAAGAAGAAGGTTATTGTGAACCTTAAAGATTCTCCAAAGGAGAAGCGGCCGCGAACGAGAGAGTCCGCTGAAAAGGAAGAGCAACAACAAGAAGAAGCGGTTGTATCATCTGCAGCTCTCTAGGAGTCTCAAGTATTATTTCCTCCCTCTTCTCTCTCTACTATGTCTCTAGTCTACTCTTCGTCAGCCCTAACTTTTTTCGTCTACCCCAGCTTTGTCTGTCGCTGGATATCCCGGGTAGTCCAGTCCTTTCCCTCTTGGTTTTCCATTTTCATCCTTTGCTTTTCATCCCTTACTCAAAATGCAATTTGGTGCCAGTCCTGAGCTTATGAGATAAAATTTTTCATCCCCCAGGCCTGACCTATCAGTTGATACTTCCTTGGCCTTTCCCCCTGTCATGTTTTCATCATCTCTGAGTGCCCAGTATATCCCACCTTTTTCCCCGACCATTATTACAAGGCCTAGCAAATCCACCGATGCGCTCAACATGCTATTTTTCCCACTAGCAGTCCCTCAAGAGTTTCCTTTTGTTGGTGGGCTAGGTATCTATTCCCAGGAATATTTCTCATAGGTGGAGGCAAATAAGAGCGCCCAAGCTAGCTGAATTCAGAAGAGGAGATAAAAGGATGCAGATAGGCAGGTAGAACCTCTCTTACAAACTATTTTCAATGAGAGTCAAAATTCATTGATGTTTGCAAAGATCACTCCCAACGTGATTAAACCAGTAGGAGAAATGCTGCCGAGTGACTACTTTGTCAATGTCGTTGGGCTGGACTTACAACAAGCTCGTCCACTGGATAAGGTTGAGCTAATGGAGGAGAATTAGAAAATAGCGACCATCGATTACCTCAAGCTCAATTGCCAAGCAAGGAAAAGAGAGGAGAAATTATCAAAGCTAAAGGGAAAGGTTGATATCTGGGTAAACAAGTATAAAGCCCAGGAAAATATGATAAATCGCCTACAAAAGGAGAGGAGTGCTTCTAAAAGAAAAATCAAGGAGCTTTAGGTTATGAGCGCAGAGATTGTTCCGATCCTACAAAATGAGGTTGAGCAGAGTTGGGTGAACAAAGAAAAACTCTGTGCTGACACACTACAGTTGAATGAAGGTATGAAGCAGCTCCGATAGAGCACAAGTGATGAAGTAAATGAGATGAATGCCTCTTTAGAGTTGGAAATTGAGAAGAGAAAGCAGGCCGAATTAGCCTTGAAAGAGAAGGAGAAAAAAATTTACACTCTAAGAAGCCAGGTGTCCGTATTGGACAAAAGCTTATCAGAGCTAAAGGTAGACCTAGCAGTAGAGTAGTGGAGTTGGATCTTTTGAGAACCCAACCTCCTGCACCACAGATGAGCTCGTTCAAAATTTCCAAGGAGTTATATGCATCATAATGGGATAAGGTCAAGGCATTATTCCTTACTCTTCAGCCCACCTTGAAGTTTATGGCGCAGGAAACCAGCCTATGCAAGAACAGTCAGTGAAACAATCCAGCAGGTGCAAGAGATGACTTCTGATAAAGTTCTGGAGGCCAGGTTTTTGTTGGGAAAGTTGTATACAACTTCTGATGAGGCTCTGAAAAGTGTAGGTATAGAGGGCCAGACAATGGCGACCATGGGCGTAAACATCCTCATTTCCATGCATGAGGCCGTCCAACATGTGGTAGAGTGCAGAGCCAGATTAAATCAAATTACGAGTGACATGCAGCAAATTTTTTCCCGCTTTACGTAGCAAGGCCTCCCTTTGCCCTTCATCGCAGATCAGGTGGTAGCAGGTGTCGAGCACATTATTGCAATGATCAAGGAGAAGAAGCAAGACCTTTCTATTTTCCAATCTTTTGATCAGTCTCTGATCGTCGAAAATATCGAAGGCATCATGCAGCAGTTGGCACAACTCTTTTTCCAGCTTGAATTGGAGGCAATCATCAATCTTAAGTTGGCACATGAAAATATGTGAGCTCTCTCCATGCCATCAAACGAATTCTGGACCGGTCTGCAAGCTGCTCTCTCTAAGTTGTGAGCGATAATGGGATGTTGAACCAAGGTTTCTGGGGTTCTTCATTCCGCAGGCAAAATGTCCCTGTGAGTCACCAAACTGTAAACATTATTTCATGAATCGCTAGCTTTTGCGGTTATCTTTCCTTTACATCTTTTCCTTACCCTTTATCACTCTTAAATTTTTGGTGCTTGCCACATGGCCGCGAAATGGAGATTCCTGCTATTCCGTATCGCTTTGCTTTTTCCGAGTTTCGTGTGCATGACGCATGGCTTTCTCTGGCCATTTTTCGAGCTGGCCCCACCTTGCAATTATCTTTGCTCAGAGTCACCCACGTGGCTTCCTCTTGGAGATTTTTGTTGGGATGCCCCTTATTCTTTTTCCAGGCTCCGTTTGCTCGACGCATGGCGTATTTTTGTGCGCCGATTTTTTGCAAGTTGCTGCCTACACTGATTTTTCTTGCTTGCCACCGCGTTTTCTTCTTTGGTGCTGCATGTTCATTTCTGCTACTGCATGACCTTCTATTCTCTATGATGGCTTTGCTAGCGCATTGCTAAGCAATCTTTCTATCTAGTGGCAACTTGAGAAGATCTGGGGTGTCGATGTTTGATCAAGGCATCTTTATCCATGGTTTTCAGGTGGTGGGCTGGTCTATATAAACAACCTTGCTTCTCTTTTATTATTATTATGTTGTTAGATAGATAAAAACTCCCGAGGACTAGGAAATAGCCTTTGTAATATTTTGTTGAACTTGAAATCTACAGATCATGCCAATCAATTCGGCCTTTTTTGTTATTCATGTTTTTGATAAGATGGTTAGACTGTGCGTTTATTTTCCTATGATATATGAATGCCTGTTTTTTAGCTTTTGTAATCTTCTATAGCTTAATAAATACAGATCATGTTTTCGAATCCTCTATGTTGGCTAAAGTTATAGTAGATTATGCTATGTAGTTAGAAGGTGTTCTTATGTTTTAAAGTGATTTTGAGAAAATTTACTTAATAAACAACATTTAGTGGTTCGAGCCTTTGCATCCAACACTATGTTCAGGTAATTACGTTCAAATTTGGCACATCACCTTTAGTCTAGATTTAACATTTTTAGTTATCTTCCTAACCCTTTACCTCCCCCACTAAAATGAAGAGCCAACTTTGACCAAACCCCGAAGGTCACTTAGCTAGCACGCTATGTCCCCCAATAGCTAAGTTTCCCATGAGACTGCTACCACCTGCAAAATCTTGCATCAACGACACCTACAACTTTTTGTAAAATGCTTGCAGAAACACTAGTGGATTGTGATATTGAAGCACAAGAAATTTGCCACCTGCTACTAAAACTACCCCTCTGCATATCAAGTAGAATATTTGTTTCTTTAAATGTTAGCCAAAATAAATTCCAACGTGTCTCAATGTCCTCCAAAGCAACTAATACATCCATAAACTACATTGATACTTACATGGATCAACCATCATATCTAGAGTCCATGCCACATTGATTTTATCAATTTGTCTTTGCTTCAAATTGATATGATGTTTATAAGGATTTTTGTTTCATAGTATGGACTCTCAAATGCAATTTGTGATACATGCGACCACTGAAGAAAAACCACATAAATTGAAAAAATGTGGCATTTAGGTTCCTATTCCCATTTTGGAAAGTTCATTAAACACTTATAAAAAAAAGCCTGTTTTTCCATATGCCTTGATTTATCTTCATTTCTAAATTCAAGTTTATTAATCTGGCTGTTATTGACTGTTAATTTCGGCTTACTGTATGGGTTTTCATGTGTCTGTATTTTCATGTTTTTCTTATTTTAGAGAGGGATTTTAACCCTCTTGATGGAAAACAAAGGCTGGAAATTTCCTTCTCAAACTAGTTTTCTAATTGCTAAGGATTGTTGAAGCTTGAAGTAACTTTAGGTTCTTAGGTCCACTTATGATGTGGGTTGTTATAATGTTTCTTAAACAATTTTCAATCCATATTGAAAATACTGGCCCTAATATTCAGTGCAATTTTCTAGAATTTTTTGTTATTATTATGGATTGCAATAGCTTGAAGTTCCTTCAGGTTCTCAAGTCCATTTTCATTGCGTTCTATTTCAAGTTTGCTTAAATTATTTGTAATATGTATTTCATCTTCTAACTGGGACACAAAGAGAGGCTTTATATTTCAATGCAATTTATTTTTTGAGGTAATCTATATAAGTATTATCATGATGAATTGCTGAGGCTTCAATACCCTCAAGTTATTAAATTCAACTACATAGTGTTCTATTTTAAGGTGAGTCAAGATATCTGTAATATGAAATCCAAGAGTGGCCAAAAATTTCCACTAGATATTTTTGTTGAAGTAATCTTAATTATTATAGATTATGTTAGCTTGAAGTAGCCTTGGATCTTAAGTCCACCAACACCATGTTCTATTTTAAGGTATGATAAAGTGGCCAAAAACTATTGATAGATTTTATTTTCATGCAACTTCTATCTTGAAGCAATTTTATTAAGTATTATGGATTGTGGAAGCTTCAAGTGGCTTCAGATTCCTGATCCAACTGCAATATGTTATATTTATGGTACTTGTATTGTTTATGCAGGCTTGTGTAAGAATTTAATAAGAGCCCAATCATGGTGAAGGGACCTGGACTATTCTCTAACATTGGCAAGAAAACAAGAGGTTAGATGTTCATGTAAGCCTAATTTTGAATGCCTTGAATATTTAGTTTTTCATTGGAATCTATTATTACCTATATTAATTGACTTTTGATAAGATTAAAATGTTGTCTAATGATAAATTCTGATGTAGTCATGGATGGAGGATCTAAGAAAGGAATTTCAAACCATGGAATCTTAACACAGAAATGCACATTCTATGTACAATGATGCTCAAAACAAACAAATTCTCGTGACAATCAAGTTGATTAAACATACAGATAATCAACAGTTACAAATGGATCCATCACATCCCATAAATATCATTTATTTCTTGGGCAATGCTCACCGCCACATGTAAGAAAATATATATGTCTTGGGATACTCTACCTCTGCATCTCCCTTTCCTCAGGTACTTACCTCTTCTTGGCAATGGTAACAATCATGCACACCATTGAGAAAAGAATGTGGGAAGCTCTTCTGGCATTCCTCATGCTTTGTGGTGGCTCTGCTGTCATGGTTCTGCTCTACATGTGGTTTTCCTGGTATGCTTCTCTTTATGCAATGAGATTGAGGGTTGAAAGTAATAATAATGGTGATACAAATAGTGGGCTCTCTATTTCTGATATTCAAAAGCTCCTCACATTCATCTACACCAGTCACAATCAAACTTTGATAGTTGATAGAGATGGGTATGGAAGAAAGAATGTAATGAAGAGTAATGATAAATTTTTTCTTTGTGAAGATTTAAAATGCACTCTGTGTTTGGAGTAGTTCAAGGATGGAGATAGGTGTTTTCTTATGCCCACTTGAAGGCGTTGCTTCCATGTTCAATGTGCACAAGCCTAGATTATATATAATCTAGGAGTAATTCACAGTCCAAACACCAGTGGCAAATTTTATAGTTTTTTTCATCTACTCTTTCTATTTTTAGCATTCCTAATCAATTTATATTGGTTGACCCTACATAATATCAGAAGCCACTTTTGATGACAAGAAGTTATTAGGAGATTCGTATTGATACTGGTTTTTTGTATTGACAACGTGTATGTCTCAAAGATTTGGGCATAGCTTTAGATACTAGGAGATTTCAGATAAACTATTTGTTAGTTGTTCTAGTCATAGAAAAATCTCTTGATAAATTTCTTATAGAAATTTCTCAAATTTATTGAGAGACTTTAGTTAAAGTTTCATTGCATCTTTATAATTTTTTTAGAGCATCTCTTAAAAATTGGGAAGGTCCTCTGAAGTCATTGAACAAAATTTAAATGGTTGGTTGTATATGTAGAAACTTGATTATGATTAATTATTTTTTAAATGTAACAAGTTTTGCGAATATGATCACTTTGCTAAAGATTACAAAAAATAACAAATTTTATTTTAGGCACCTCAAAACTGTCAACACACATGTATCCCAACCAAAGTGAAAAAAAAGTCTACCAAAAGAATGGTGAACAAAATTAAGCTATCGATTTTTAAATAGGTTTGAAATATTAGGAGAAAATTCTAAAAGTCCTTTGGAAAATGATTTGCACAATCAGTTTGAAAGAAATGAATGTCGGGATTAGGTTTATCATACATCTTGCAATTCCTAATGTTTGAATTGTTTAATTATTTATTATTTTATGTGTCATAATGAAATAGGTTGTTCCACTTTATGCCTTGGTCATTATGCCATGTGTAATAATTTTTATTTTGGCACTTATATGTGTAAATATGTTTGTAAGAGAGTATATTGTCATGAAAGATGTGTAAGAACATCTAGGACAAAGAGATGGTGTAACAGATATTATGACGTGTAATAGCATGATTAAGAGGGAGGTTACAAAGTGGATTAGGAATCTTGACCCATTTATGATGCACATCATAGAGTGTATTTCTAAAGGTGGTAAATGTCAAATAATGGAGAGTAGGTTGTATTCATTTTTACCATGGTATTTTGGGACCTTGTTTGGACCCATGGTAATGCCTTGTGGACTTTTATGGGCTTCCATGAGTGTACATATTGAAGGCTCGAAATAAAGACATTAAAGTGGGGAGTTTTTGCAAGGTTATACTACAAATTTCTTCTAGATAAGAGGATGCTGGTCTCCATAGATGTAAGAACATCATATTATATTATAACAAATTCATTGTTGCTAAATAATACATTGGTTTAATGCTTTAGAGGTAGGGTTTTTTCCCAAGGTATATCTGTGTTATTCTCTTTCTTGAATCAAAATTCTCTTGATGCTACAAAAATTCATATTGTAACAACACCAGAGATTTAGCTCTAATCAAAATGCTCCTGATGTTGCAACAATTGATATTGTATCTCAGGGATTAATGAATTTTGAGATGTGGATGTGGGTTGGAATCAGATTGTTTATTTTCTGGTTGTTAGATTTGTGTAAATATGATACAATCTGTTACTTTTTGTGGGACAAGGATTCAAATGACCAGTGTAATAATCAAAAGGCAAGGTTAAATGTATTGTTGCTACTTTTCTCTCAAGTTGAATGGATCACAAATAGTTCAATAAAAATACTTTGACAAAATGAATACTTTTAATTCTTGAATTTTGTTGAAAGATGTTCATAATTAATACACTTATTATTTACATTTCACTAAAATTTATATATATTTTTAAAACACATCTAAAATAATAAAAGTTATCTTGACAACATCTCGTAAACATCAGTCTCACCAATCACATTTCACCATGATAATTTTCTTTTTATATAACCAAAGTATAGTGATAAAAAAGAAGAATATGATAATATGTCAATTGTTATAGTTGGAGTTAATTTATAATCACATTAATTACAAACAATTCATTATAACTGGGCAATTTCATAGTGTTTATAATTATATGAAATTTGTTCTATAGAACTCTGATTGATAGATCCATAGTGCTAATGGGTGCAACATGAATTAAGCCCAAACAACCTGTAGCCTCTACCTTAGAAACCAATGAATCTCTTTAATACATCCTCATATATCAAAGACACAGACAACCCAATACATGAAAATCAGCTCAAAATTATCAACAACAACTTTTACCTAATATTCCATCAAATGAGTTTGAACCAAAGCTGTTCTCTGACTGCACAACCTATAATGCAATGAATAAGTGTCATTACATCTTATTGGCCATTTTAATGTTATAGTATCTTATGTATCTGTTGTTGTCCAGCCAAAGTAAAGGGCCAACCTATTAAACAGGCCAAAAGCTCTGCTCGTGAATAAAGCTCCTAAATATTCAAGAAGTCATCCCGCATATAGTCAAACATGTAATTTTTTATTTTAGAGATGTAAGCTCCTGATTGGTTGTCAACATAAAACCGGTTCCCTATAAGATCTAGCAGAAAGATTTGAATAGCAACAACTACTATCACAACTATTGAGCATTAGATAAACAACTATTATCACAACTATTGAAACCTTTCTTACACACTACACATTTATGCAACCAATATCCCATTTTAATTTTCCTTATTCAGCTTCCACACCTCTTCGGCGTACCCATTGCACACCAAGGTGCGATTGCTAGTTTACATGCTTATTTTATATTTTTGAGTTGAATTGCCTTGTTCTTAATTTGAATAACCAATCATAAATCAAATAAATAATCAAATCAACACAATATTTGCAAAACTTAAATTTCATTTTAAAATTAAACTAAATTCTATTTTCTAAAATTCATAGAATATTTATTATTTAATTCATAATTAATTAAATTATAATGATTATGTAATATAAATGAATTAAATATTAAATAGAAGTACATGTTCCTTTTTAAATAATTCAACAATCAAAGACTAAAATTTAAATATAAAAGTATTCTTTATATTGTATTTTTTTCATTTTTACATACAAACTTTTTTATATTTTAAAATTAAACTAAATTCTAATTTTAAAAATATAAAATATTTTTAGTTGATAAGTTTTATATTTATTAATTATGATGATATCCAAAAACTAAAACGATTCAAAATAACCAAAAAGATTAATTACAAGTGACAACACACAAAATTCTACACTTGATCAATACTAACCAAAAAAGTTGCATGAAATTTTATTTGAACATCTATAAATCTTTTAGCTTATATCTAATTATTATTTTTAAATGTTTAAGTTGTATATTTTATAGGTAATTGAAAAATAATATTTAGATCGTATATTTTGTTAATAATTTAATGATATTTGTATTTTGAGATTAAAATAATAATTTAAGTGTAAATGTTCAAAACGATCATTTATTCAATTTTTATATTTTTGTATATTTTATGGATATTTTAATAATTATTATCTTGAAAATTTTAAAATTTATTTTAAAAACATCTTCATTCAAAATATTGTACTTTATTGAATGGTGGTCATATAAACAAGTAAATAATGAATAGAATGGAAAATATAACAACTATACAAATTTTGAAGAGTTCAAATTCTTAAAAATTGCTAAATATTTTTTTGATTATGATCTTTGTGGCAGAAAAACCTTAAAAAGTTGCCATAAAATTTTTATGCTTCCTGAAAATCTACCCTTATCGCTCAAAGTTTTGTAGCCAATAAAATTGAGGAAAAATAATTTTTGAAATTTGAAAAGTTAAAACTCTTGCATATTTACTTTAACTATATACAAATATTTGTCAAATAGAACATAAAAAAATATCTCTCATTGGTTAAGAACAAACTTATTAATCACTAATTAAAGCACAGGTGATGCCTATAGTTCCTTTGGCAGGAACTAATAACTAATTAATCACTATTATTGTAATAGTATTGTTTAATGACAAGTACTAATAAATGTATACACGTCATTTAGATTTATATAAGTCAAAGATTTTTAATATTTTAAAG
Organism: Sequoiadendron giganteum; assembly: GCA_007115665.2. Taxonomy (NCBI): domain Eukaryota; kingdom Viridiplantae; phylum Streptophyta; class Pinopsida; order Cupressales; family Cupressaceae; genus Sequoiadendron; species Sequoiadendron giganteum. The sequence continues at coordinate 355,428,851 of CM021103.1, read as the reverse complement.
TGATGAACATAAGCATTTATTTTCATTTATATTAGTATCACAATTTTTAAAAATTCACATATTTCAAGGATTTTTTAGATTACTCCATTGATTAGCTTGACTTATAAGCCGAGCATTGATCTTTTCATAATGTGAAAATTTAATTTTGATCAATCAAATTAAGACTAATAAATCATCATGAAAAAATAATTTTGATCAATCCAATTAAGACTAATAAATCTATAATTTGTATGACATACTTCAATACATTTCATTCATCTGCACTTTTCTGTCTTATTTACTTGATTACATAAGTATTTATCATACATTTGTTAAGAGTGATAATACCATCTTCCATGTTGAAATCTTTAATTTTTCTTGGGTAAAAGCACAAAGCTATGTCACACTTTCAACCAACTTATTAGCACAATTAAATTTAAGTATTTCTAATTAAAAATTAATTTTGGTCAAACATATGATCTAATACGATTCATTTTAGCTAAGTTAGATATTTCCACAACTTTTTCACCTAAAATTGTTGGCTAAAAATATATGGAGCACCACTTTAAGTCCAATTTACAAAAAAAAAACAAAAATATTTGAAAAACTTGAAGTTTCAATATTGAAAGACTTGGAATATCCAATACATGTAAATAACAATTTTTAAAAAATATAAAAAATACCTTTTTGTAGATCCATAAGTGTAGTTTTCAAAAATATATTTATTTAATAGTTTAATTATTATTTATATTTTATATTTTATTTTTACTAATAGTAGGTTATCAACACAAAATATTAGGTTGATTACCATGTGAAGGAAGAATACTAAAACTTATTAAAATAATAGAAAAATAAAATGATGCACTAGATAAAAGAATCTATTTCAAGATGGTATAATTTTTTTTTCCATTTTAGATAAATATTTAATATGAAAGTTGACATCCAATATGAAAATAACCGTTTTTTGATTCACACATTTTAATATTTATTTAAAAATATATATATTTATCAAAATTAGAAAAAAAATATATCCATGCATTAAAGTTTCAAGTTATAAATATACAAAACATTTGAAAGAAAAAAAAATTACTATAAAAAGTTTGGCGTCTCATGGAACTTCATTTTTTAGCATTTTATCAACAACTAAATTATAGTGTTAATTTATTAAAAACTAGTTTAAAATAATTTTTTAATTTAAAAAAAAAAATACAAACATAAAATATACTAAAAAATACATATTTTACTAGTTTACATCATTCCAAAATTCAAAACATATATGTCGCTTTTTAGTGATTCAAGCAGGGAAAAATTTAGTGGCGAATCTTCGCCAATTGGCGAATAATAGAAATCAAGAGCTCCAAAAATGGCGAATAGTACAAGCTAAAATGGAGACTGAATCGCCATGTTTTTACAAAAAAATAATTTTGTCTCGATTAATTCGCCATGTAAACGATGCGTCATTGGCACTGATTCACTAGTAGTTTATACAGTAAAATTTAAAAATATTAATAATATTCGCCAGTAATATTGTGTAATTCCGGAGAATCAAGAAGGGAATCTAATATATTTACACCAAGGTCCCGAAAAGACATCCGATCAAAGCTCTGTTTGATCTCCACAGTTCACTGTTTCTAATAGTTCATGACATACGTCATCATCGTTGTATTGGCGGGACGTCCCTAAGTGTCCCACCGATGATGTTCACTCACACCGATAAGGCTTTTATACTCCACTTGGGGTTCACCAAGGCACAGGTATACCACTTGTGTAATTTCGGAGAATCATGAAGGGAATCTACAATATTCGCACGAAGCTCCCGGAAAGACATCCGATCAAAGCTCTATTTGATCTCCACCATTCATTGTTGCCAATAGTTTATGACATACATCATCATCGTTGTATTGGCGGGACATCCCTAAGTGTCCCACCGATGATGTTCACTCATGCCGATATTCGCTCATGGAATGAACTTGCAGCCGTTTGATTTAAAAGCTAATCGATGGTAAAATTTTCGAGTTTCATTTAGTCTTACTTTTGAAGTGAGACTTTTTAAAAAAACTTCATTCGTGTGTGTTCCAATGCATTTTGAATAGTGAATTTATGCTTGGTGGCGAGGGCCGTTGTCCCCGGACCCCGCGAGGGGGCATTCCCCCTCGACCCCCACAAGGGGGATCTACCGCCTTGACCCCTACAAGGGGCGCTACCCCTTGACCCCGTCGGTGGCTGCGGCCCCTGGACCCCTACTTCAATATTAAAAAAAATAAAAAAATATATGGGGCAACTGCGTCGACCAACTATGAAAATTTTTAAAGGAGAGATTCACCATTGTAATTAATATTTTTAGTGATTATTCACTAGGATTCGCCACTGTGATTATTATTTTTACCAATTATTCGTGAAGATTTGCTAGGATTTTACAATTTTTTAATATTTTTTTTCAAATAAAAGGAAAGATTCACCAAGATTTTACACCTTTGCCGAGGGGGGGGGTTTCTTAAATTTATCCCTAGATTCAAGTTTAAATGTTGTATTGGAATTGACCATTTCCTTTATAAAGTGTGACACAACTATGTGCTTTTACCCTCTTGTAGATGGGTGGAGGGAAGTGCCATTGTTACGATCTTTATTCTCTCTTTTAGACGGGTGAAAGGATATGAATTGATGTGTTGTAAACTTATAGTGTTATTTTTTTGTTTAAGGTTGTTCTTATGCACATCAATCATCTATATTGATAATAGGTTGATTATTTGAACCCAACAAGGGTTTTTGATTCAACCAACTTCAAGTTGAAGCTGACTACAAGTGATATTAATTATAATTTATATTGTTAAATTTTTTTTGACTATGAAGTTATATCAAGGGGTCTCATTCCTTTAAACTCAAGAAATACAAAGCTTCACAAATATCAAAGTCTTGTGCAAACCCAAGTTTGGGTGATAGGCTTCAAATAATATTCAACAAAAAAAAATTAGAAAGTTATGAAAGTTATCTACTAGTAAGGCTGAATACTATTGACTTGCACCATCATAGATTCCTAACATGCCATAGAAGAAAATAACTATAATTATTAAAGCCTAAAACATATACCCAACCACATTTACACAAAGAAATATCATCAACAATTATAAACACCCCATTGTGGTACACCTGCACCCCATGAATGATGCACCGTCTTTCACTTGCTTCAGTTGTCACTCCCTTGCTAGATGTTAGGTCTACCTTCACCATAATATGAGAGGTTATAGACATTTGCAAGCATGCCAACCTAATTCCATCTATTAATGTTGCTTGTTGAGTTACATTTGTCAATGTATCATTTGCATAGGCTAGGCAAGAACATCCATTGATCACTTCTAGAATATTTTTAGGATGAGAAACAATCGAATGCTTGATAACCATTCTAATATCTTGAAAAATTCCATGAGGATGCTAACATAATTATTGGGCATATGAAAATTTTCCATTGAAAACTCATTTTTTGACTCCATAGGAACAAAAAAATTAAAAATTGGATCAGTGACATCAAATCCTCCAAACCCTTATCCACCACCACATTAAAGAACAAAAAATATAGAATATTGTGACAAACCATTGCATTATAGACTTCTACCTTTAGTTTATTGTGAAATTCAGATAATATGGTAGCATCTGACCTAAATTTACTTGTATTAGTCACCCCCGTTGGAAGTAATAGTGCTTTGACTAGATTAAGAGCTTGCACATTTGGACAATAAAACCTTTTTTGAGTTGAAATTTTGAAACTTTACCTTTTCATAATGGATACCTTGGATGTTGAATACTATGACCCATCATGATAAATAATCAAGGAAATACAAGTGCCCTCCCAAGCAACAATTACCCGTAGAACACAAAACAATACGCCATACTACCATCATAATAACATCGAAGGGTACCTACCTAATAATGCATAGCCTATTCATCATAGAATACTTCTATCACAATCCCTATACATGAAATCTATTGTGCCAAGGTCACCCATTATAAGCCATCATAAATGTGCATGAGACCACCACCACCATTGATACCAATTCCCTTTCATAGTACAAAGGAATATATTAAAGAGAAGACTTAACATCTAATTCCATGAGAATATTAGGGCTCTTCCAATCATCCATATCCAAACTCTTTATGACTATTATGATTTAATTTTTGACATCCTTGCTTACTAGGAAATAGGTTGTAGGAGTTTTGTTCTCTAAAATAATGGATATATTTTACCACCTTGAATTTACTTATCCATATGCTTGCCTCTTTAGATAAGATCTCATCCTATAGTTTGGACTATTAACTTTATTTAAAGTTATTGTAATTTGAGAGTCATCTTCAATATCTAACTCACGACATCCTTCCTTATATACTATTATTAGACCAACAATTAGTGACTCCTATTCAACATTATTGCTAGATTTAGTGCTAAGCAATGGGGATCCACCACACAAGAACAAACCCTTGCCATCATGTAATAAGTATTATCCCCCCATGATTCCAAGATTGTCCCTATATGCATCATCAAAGTTCAATTTGAGGCCTACCTTTAAAGCTAACCAAAATTTATTCCTATCTAATTTCTTAGAGTATTTTGACCCATTAATGGGTTGATATTTATATCATTGTACAAGAAATATCCATGATATTTTTAGTGGTGAAAATTTCTTACCTTGTACATTTCTTAGTCATTTTGGGCTTACTTTTAAGGGGTTGTATTTTATAAAATGATAGCATACAAGTGACATGTTTTGGTGCAAAATTTGGAAAATTACATGGACCCTTTCCAACTAGTTATTACTTGTTGACCTGAGCGAGAAACATTTCAAGTTGCATGCTAAGGTGTTGAATAAATTGAAATTCTAATTCACTTATCCATCATCCATAAGATCATTCCTCAATTTGCATAATAATTGAAGGAGCACCACAATGCATCATTGTATCTCCAATGTACATTAGTATTTACACTTAGTGATAGAGTGGATATATTGCATAGTTGCTTGATGTTTGCAATCCTTGTGCCAAAACTATTAAATCAAATTATTTGTTTTTGAAAAGATAAGAAGCATTTACAGGGTGCCATACCCTTTACATAGAAATCCCAAAGGGCCGAAGGAATGCATAGTTCAAACAAAACTTGAACTAGAAGAAACACACAGAAACAGCTGACTGTCAGCTATAGAAAAACCAAAAATTAGATAACCCCCAAACTTAAGGGATCAAAAATAACTCCCCAAACCTGAGGCTAAGAAGAGGCAACAAATTTGGGGAGACCCTTCTTCTTCCATAGCACAACCGACTAGGAAGGCTCGGAATCGAGAGCCAATGAGCAAGGTAAGTGGAGCGAATCCACAATAGTCAACCCGAGAGATGAGCCACCAGGCAGCGAGGGAGCCGACAATGAAGCAACGGAGATAGGAACTGACAAAGATCTGACAAAGTTGATCACAAGCTCTGACAGAACAACGACAATAAAAGGATCTGATGGAACAGAGACAACAAAAGGTTTCACAGTAGGGATAGCTGGAAGAGGTTTCTTGGTAGGCTCAGGAAGGTTGTCCTCCTCAAAGGAATTAATCGAAGGGGGAGAACCAATAGTGAGGTGGTATGTGGAAGCATTCTTCCACCAAGTAGCAACGCTCTTGCGGTGAGCAAGAGGGCAACAAGAGGCCAAATGAATAGTGGAGAAGCACCTCCTGCAACGAAAGGGGAGGCCCTCATAGTCCAGTAGCTACGTCCAAGGTTTGTCCTCTACTATTAAGATAAAATCCCTGTGGAGAGGTTTGGAGATGTCAAAATATACTAACACCCGAGCCACCATAGGATGCCCTAAGTCACAAGTAGTGGAGTCCACCATCAGGAACTGTCCAATGGAGTAGCCAATAGATTCATAACATGAATCCTCCCAAAACTAGAGAGGGAGATTCGGTAAACGAACCCAAACATGTATGGTATTTAACAGATCAATAAGCAGATTGAAAGAGTGAGACCAAGGCCGTACGGATAATGAATGAACCCCCCACATCCACCCTCGATCCAACACACAATCACGCTCCACAGCAGAGGCAAAGGTAGCAAGGAAGAAACCCCCAACACAAGGGTAAAGCTCAATCTGCCTAGAAACAATAGGCTTCCAAGAGGTAGAAATCCAATCATGGAGATCGGGAAGTGAGGGCCATAAGCCATTGAACCTACAAATGACACCTAGTTTCAGATAGTAGTCCTCATTCTTAGCAACTTCAGGTCCACAGACCACAACCGAAGAGGCACAAGAACAAGGTAGAGGTTTCACCATAGTCTGAGCAGGTATAGATCATACACCATCCTTAGAAACACCCTCAGAAAAGGATTTCTAAAGGTGGCCCGAAGGTAGAAGATCACCAGCAGGGAGAGAAGAATGAATAGTAGGCGGGAGTCCCACATCCATGCCACCCCCACACCCACTCAAATATTTGGACGGGCACCCACCGCCAAGGGGAACCTCAGACAGAGCAAGGACCCCACACAACTGACCATCAACAGCATCACCACTGTCTGTCTTTTGAAACCCCAACTCACTCCCCAGTCCACAACCCACAGGAGTAGAGTTCGCCGACACAGGAAGTCGTTGCCCATTTTGAAAAAAATTCCCACTTGGATACATCACACAAATGAAATTATTTTTTAACATTGTCTTTTCATTAAATATAATTCCAAGAGGTAAAATAAATGAGCTCTAGGCATTTAAAACTTCATAGATCCATTTTTCATGCAGAGGTCAAAATTGTGAGTAGGGTTTTCTTCTACAAGCATGCAATTTAGTTTTCCCTGCATGTACTCAATCTAGAGTAGAATAAATGCCAGTTAGCTATTTGTTAGAGCATGCTCTAGAATGAGATCTGATATCACCCCATGTTTTGGATCATTAAGTGATAGTCTACAACTGAACATCATCATAGACAAACTTAAATCTTTAACATTTTTTATCATTTAGAAAAGCATACTTGTATATTTCAATTAGTTTTCCAATGCTTTAACCTAAGGTTAATTTCTTACTTGCACTAAGTTTATTGATTTAACTTAAGGTTATTTGAAATATTTTTCATATCCTTTTATTTTTGAGTTTGACTGATCCTCCACCCCCTTAAGTCTTGGCCATAGGGTTTTAGTCCTAATTTTCAATTTATTTTCTATATCAAAGACTTCTAATTCTTTGAGATTTATATTAATACCCTTTCCTTGTCTTATCATTCCTTTTTTTTATCATTTTAGGGTTTGTGTATTGAGTTAATGCCAAAGTTTCATTTCCATTATACTTTTTGTTTGAGAAGAAGTCATTGTCTCAATCCTACAATGAGTTAGAATTTAGTTGTGTAGACACCTAAACATGTCTAACACATCACACATCCTCCTAATTCATCATTTCCAGTCATTATCATTTATCACCCCCATTCATCACTTTTAATTAAATAATTTTCAATTATTTGATTAAATTAACCTATTCTCCTCTATTAATTCACTTTTTTCCCTTTACGACCTTTAATTAATTTTTTTTTTAATATTTAATTAATTAAATCATTTTCCTCACCCACTTCAATTAAATAATTTAATTATTTAATTAAATTCAAATTTTCCTCTCATCTACCTAATTAAATAATTTCTTCTCTCCCATAATTAAATAATTTCTTAATTATTTAATTAGCTATTTTTCTTCCACAATTAAATGAATTATTTAATTCACTTAGTTGCACATTCCCTCCAAAAATGGAATATTCCAAATTCAAATTCAAAATTTGAAAATATCTTCCCTAAAAAAATATCTTAAAAAATATATCCCTAAAAATAAGGAAGGAGCTTCAGTTAACTGAACTCTTCCTCAACATGCATGGCCTCTCCATCCTTAATTCACTCTCAACCATTGATCTGAACTTTCAATCTCAATCGTTGATCTAATATCTTGAGATCTATAAAACAAGCCTTCCATCTCTCATTTATGGGATCTCCTCAATTTGTAATTTGAGCTCCATATAAATCTAGCCTCCATAGCCATCAATATTTCAAGCTTTTGAACAATTGGGTTATGCTAAGTGAACCAAAAAATTAAATAGGGGGAAAAAAGTGGGTACCTTTTCCTCCTATTCTATTTCATTCATTCAAATATGTCCTAAGATCCCTAATAGGATTGACTATTAGCCTCTCAAGGTGAGTCAATACACAATTAGGAGGACTTAGGAGGGGGTGTTCTTTCAGATTAAAGGGGTTCACTACCAAGAAAATGCTTAGGAAAGACAATGTTTGAAAACACACTATGATATGCAAAACACTTAAAATAAGCTAAATGAAGCTTACAAATACTGAAAATGAACAACTCCAAGTTAGGGTATGTGTACCTAGGAAAACTGGAGATGCAAATAGGATTCGAGAAATGTAAATAGACTACCAAAATATGCCTTGGAGGACTAAGATGCCCTTGCTACTGTCCTAGTCCCGTTGTTGTTTTTCGGGGAAAACACATAATCTTCGGATGACGAAACAAAATCTTGAAGAATCTCTGAAAGATTCCACTTGGAGGACTAAGATGCCTTTTCCACCACCTTAGTCCTAATTTGAATTTCTAAAAAGTGTGAATGTGGTCTTGAACTCCTAAATCTGCAATTGTTTCCTCTTGGATCTCAAGTTCTGAAACAAATGGATCTAACTTGTAGGTGAGTTTCCATGAAGATGACAAATTTGCAACTTTGAAAACTTTGCACTCCAAGTGATCTTCAAGTCTTCAACCTAAATCTGCAAATACAAACACAAAAGAGAGGGAAAACTTGTTGATTATTAGTGAATGGGGGTTTACCTTGGTCAAACCCCTTGTAGGTAATTAAACCAAATGAGAAAATGAATGAAATGAAGCATGAAACATGAAATATGTAAATGATATCACCTTGGATGATGTCTTGTGAAGAAAATATGAAATCTACCATGTAGTGGCCATGAGGAATGTAGATCTTCGATCTTGTAATATGATGTGAATAATGGTTTGTGAATAGATCTTCAATGCTAACCCACAATCTTGGCTCAAAAACATGAATGGATGCACTAAAACCTTGAAATGATGCTTGAATCTTGATGATTTACTCTTGAATTATTTTGATATAAATTTTACTCAGGAATGAATTCTCAAGTTGCTAGGATGAAAATGAATGAATGAACCTTGTATTTATACTTGTCTATGCTTAATATCCCAAAATTTTATCACACCAAGAAAACATATGAACTCATTAAATGAAGGAGGTTAAATCCCATCAAGATTTGAAATTAAATCTTGAGAATGACTCAAGGAGGACTAAGACACCCTAGGTATGGCATCTTAGTCCCAAGTGATGAAACTTGGGGCATAGGTCTACACCAAAAAGAGGCCCAAACAAGATACCTCAAAATTAGGGTCCCAAGACCTTGAGGGGACAAATACAACCTTAGGGGCATTTTAGTCTTGACTAAAAATTAGGGACACACCAATCAGAGTCACTAGGAGATCACATATGCATTGGAGAATGTCGGGATTAACCAGAAAAACATGTCATTCATAGGGCTTGTGGACATAAAATAGGACCAATTAAGTCATAAAGAAGGATAAATAAAGCAAGGTGGGCCCAAACAAGTGTGAAAATGCAAGGGTATGCATTTTACTACACTACATTTAGCCCCCACTTTAGTGAGAGGATGAACTTTCTTCAAACTCACACTAAAGTAGCCAACCACACAATCAAGAGGGGTTCAAATGTACACATGTTAGTAAGATAGGATGACAAAAATCAAGAGGGTGGACAAGCCTCTAGGATTATGGTCCTATGGAGAACCAACATAGGCACAAAGGAACACACTTGCGGATGATATATGAAGCCAAAATGAGATCGCAAATATACACCATCAAAGACAAGAAAAAGGAAAAAGGAAAATAACTGCAATGGATCAAGCTTTGACTGGCCATCCAACACGGTGGATCGGGTCTAGGCTTGAAGAGGGTTTACAAGTGGAACATGCTGTCCACTATGCAAAAAAAACACATGCTTAGGAGGGCTAGTGGGAACTAGTTGTCCACTAGGTGAGCCCCAAGAGGTCCATATCAACATCATACCCCCATGGCTATGATAAGGACAAAAGAAAAATGCACGCTCACACGGGCTAGTGATTGTTCACTAGGTGAGCCCCGAGAGGGTCCATATCGAAATCATACCTCCATGACTTTAATAAAGACAAAAGGAAAAATGCACGCTCACACGAGCTAGTGACGCTAGTTGTTCATTAGGTGAGCCCCAGGAGGGTCCATTTCAAAGCCATACCTCCATGACTTTAATAAAGACAAAAGGAAAAATACACGCTCACACGGGCTAGTGAAGCTAGTTGTTCACTAGGTAAGCCCCAAGAGGGTCCATATCAAAGCCATACCTCCATGACTTTATTAAGGACAAAAGGAAAAAACTACACAACAAGAAAGAGAGAAGATGTTCAAAGGGATTTTTCTTAGTTCATGCGAGGTCGTACTCTTAGTGGAAATTGTTCCTAATGTCTCCAAGAGAGGACCAATAAAAGAATAAAAGATTCACCACTTAGGGGATGTAGTGTGTCACATCACCACTATGGGGAATATAATATTCTGAGATAGGTCACACTCTTTGAAGGACATTACTCCCAATGTCACGAAAAAGAGGAAAACACATCGTATGAAGAAATAAAATCACATCAAGGAACATGGAAAAGAAAATGAAAATTAAATCATACTGAAATAATACCAATGCATGCCCCCACTTTAAAGAAATTTCTAACACCATACTCTGTGAAATTACTTTAAAGTAGAAAAACATGGAAAAGAGGGTTGCCCCCCAGAAACACATAAGGGATCTATGGATTTGAGGTCAGTATCTATCTTTGCTACAAATATATTAGAGAGCTCAGAACTATCATCATTCCTGAAATACACATAGAATTGGAAGAATGACACAAAGAGAGCAAAAACAAAGAAAATCCTTTTGGATCAACATGGAAGAGACATAGGGTGTCTCGACGCCTTGCGTCATCCCCAAAAGGAAAACACAAGAAAAAGGCGAAAAGAAAAGAAAAGATTTTTGGTCAACATGGAAGAGACATAGGGTGTTGCGTCGCCTTGCATCATCCCCAAAAGGAAAACAAAAGACAAAAGAAAAAAGAAAAATGAAAAGTGAAAAGCTTACAACATAGAGAAGAATAAAGGTAAAAATAGAGTAATTCACAAAGAGAGAGGAATATGAAACATAACATCACGGGGGATCATGATACACATATGCAAGAAAAAGTGAAAAGAAACAAAAAAAGACTAGTAAGGCACATGCAGATCAACCATCCAGTAGGTCATCCACATCCAAGTCTTGTTCAGTATATGTGGAATGCAAATCACTAGCGAGAGGGATCACATAAAGTGCAATACTAGGAGAATCATTAGGTTCAACACATGGTGAATCAATCGGTTTAGGAGGATCATCATGGTTGATATCGTTTAAGCTCATGGATGAGGAAAATAAAAAATTCAACTCATTATGCACTTCCTCATCAATTTTAACTATTTCCTCACCATCATCCAAGTTAAGCACAACAGGAGGATGAATGATAATATCCATACAAGGTTCTGGTCCTTGTTGTGTTGGATTTACAGTCTCATCACTTCTATCAAGTTCAGATGTTGATTTGCAATGTTATTCTCATTACTCATCTTTTGAGCAATAGCACGATGCCTATGCCTATGCTCTCTAGCATTGTGATTTATTTTATTATGATTTTCAAATTTTGTTTGTGTAGGAGTGGGTGGATCAACCGTAGGTTCCTTTTCTTCTTGTGAGGGAAGAGCGGAAGAAACCATGGAAGGTTGTTCAACTACTTTCTCTTTAGCTTTATAAATTTTCTTAGGTGACAGATTAAGACTTGTTTGGTTTCTCTAGGTCTCTTGTAGGAAATAGGTAAGGGTGTGCCAATGGATGTGTCTTGGTTTGTTGGAAGAGTTTTAGACTTAGCATTATCTTGTTTAGGTGGTGGAGATTCAAGCATGGGTGGAGGCAAGTTTTCAAGGGGTAGCTCGGTTATGCATTTTTTTTGAACTTTTGGTAGGATAGGAAAAGGAAGTCTTTACGTTGTCTTATAGGTTCCATGGGATCAAGCTAGAAATAATCCAAGGAGAAATTTCCATAGGAAGACAGGGGTCTAAAGCCACTATGGTTCACAGTGAATATTTCATTACCAACTAGAAACTTTAAGCACTTATGGACAACGGATGGGACCGAATTCATGAAGTGAATCCATTTGTAGCCTAACTTCACATGAAATTGGTTAAAATTAGAGATGATAGAGAATGATACATTTTATTTCTTAGGTCCTACTTGTAAAGGGAGTGTGATCAAGCCCATCATAGCATGAGAAAAACCATCGTGCATTTTGATCCATGCTTTTGGTTTATCGTATCTATCTTGAGTGAGTTCATGCACATATAAGAGTTCTTCTGTGATCACATTATCTCCACAGACGGGATCAATTAAAATCCTAGGAGTGGGCTTATTATTAATTGTTCCGGCTATGTACAGAGGACCATTAAGTGCATGTTTAATTGTTTCTTGTAAAGAAAAAGTAATGTCAATGGTTTGCTATTTACGAGGCTCGATGTAAACCACTCCTATCATTGTATCAATAAGACTTTGTTCATTAGTATCCATAGTATTATATTCATCATCATCCATAGGATTTTGTTCTTGATTTCTCATATGTTCATCATCCATGTCGAGATTCATCACATCAAGCTTAGTTTCGCTAGCCTTAACAAATGAAATATTATGGTTGGGCATGGGATTGGTAAATATTTGTAAGTTTTGGTTGGGAGGAGCTACAAAATTATTAACTTTTTCATTCACACCTCCAATTAGGATATGATTGGAATCAGTGAGGTCTTGCACAATATTTTTAAGATGCTTGTAATGTTCTGTCATGTCCTTTTTGTTGGTGATATGCACAATAGGAATTGTGTCTAAAGCTTAGAGGTAATGGTTTGCTAGGGTCAAGGGGTGAGATTGGAGGTAAGGTAAGCATGTTTTTGGCTAAGAGCTGGGTCATGATGTTGTGAAGGGTGTCGGGTAAGGGAGTAAATTGTCTTTGCGAATCCCCAAATATATAAGGATTACTCTTCTTTATAGCAGCTATTTGGGTATCAATGGGTTGGGTGGGTTGAGAGGTGGTATTTAGTTGAAGGAAACTCTTATGTTATCTTTTGAAAGGTTGATAAGTGTTTTGGTTTGAAGTTTTAGGATTTTCAGGATGAGTAGGGGTAGTTTTTGGTTCACTAGCACTTATAGCATTTTGATAATCTCCAAGAGTAGTGCATAGGTGCATGAAGGAAGGAAATTTCATCATAGTGAGATTTTCCCCTATCATGTTGTGTAATTTTTCTATGAACATCTTTTGGAGATGAGAATCACGAATCTTCAATCTGATTTGGGAATAAAGCGACCGATAGCATGAAATAAAGTTAGTGATTTTTTCACCTTCATTTTGCTTGTATCTCATCAAGTCATCCAATTTCATTTCGGGAACCATGTGCACTTGGAAATGGTTAATAAAGGCCTCAACAATTTCATTGAATGAACAAATTGAGTTATTCGGTAATGCAAAAAACTAGTCCCATGTCTTTCAAGGATCGAGGAAAACGTTTAGCCAAAATTTTGTCCTCAAGGATAAAATCACTACACAAAGTAGTGAAGGCATTAACATGATTAGTAGGATCTTCCTTTTCTCCATATTTCTTGAATCTAGGGATCTCTATACCTTGTGGCACCAGATTTCTCAATATCTCCAAGGATAATATATTACTGATGACATAGTATGAAGGTAGACCATTTTGATTTTTACTTATGGTCGAAACTTGGTGTTGAAGGGATGAAAAGCTTTGTAAAAGGTGGTTAATGATAGGATCATTGCTTGTGGTGTGAGATGGAGGTGAATATGGTGGTGGTGTGTAAGTGTTGGAAATGCATGGATTGCTTGTGGGAGGAGGTATGAGATTAGATTGCACATAAGTATAAGGAGTACTAGTGGAAATGTGTGAGGTAGGAAGGATATTTCTAGTTGATTGCATCATTGTGGTCACTTGGGGAGTTGTGTGGGTTGGAATGGATGCTATGGTTGAAGAAGGAGGAGTTTGATTTCTTCCTTGTAAATTGCTTGAAGTTTGAGCACCATTAGTGGTCGAAGGAAGATGTTTTCCAAAGATATGCAATATGTTACGCAGAACTTCTAGTCCTTCATCACTTTCCATCATGCGATGAATACTATCTATGGCAAGTATAAAAATGTTGAAAATGTTTTCAGTACTCACATTGTCTTGTAAATGGGCTAGGTCTTCATGCATTTTCATTATGTTTTCTTGAGGAATATGATCAACCATTGTTTGAACACTTGACATAACACTTGTAGGTAAGTAAGGCATGGAAAAGGGGGTGTCAAAGGTATGGTCCACACCTAGTGAACTAGTGCCAATACCAGAAGTAAGAGAGATTGATAACCCAAGATACACAGTGAGTGTTTTATCGTGGGATGCCATGAGTCTCACACTTCATCTAACCATAGTATTAGTAGTAGGACACCAAGTAATACAACTCATACAAGGAATAAACCATAAAAAATGCAATGAAAAAAACCTCCTATGCTTGTAATTACACTTGAAATGAAATAAATTAGAATAAAAATAATTTTGGAAATTGAAACAACAAATTGAAAGCAACTCACAAAACACAAAAAATAAATTTTAGACCCTGAAAACTGGAGAGTCAAATTCAACAGGGACTAAGATGCTAGTAAGGGTGTTTTAGTCCTCTTGATGAGATCCTGAAGTTCCAAAGGCTGAAACAAGAAGCAACCAACAAAGAGATGATTCTGAGAAGAAAAAACCTAAGAGGGAATAAGATGCTAGGAAGGGCGTTTTAGTCCTAGCAGATATTTTTTTGAGAAAAAGAAAGTTTTGGGTTGATAATAGCTTCCCCAGGTTGCCTACCCAGGGACTTGATGTTTGGAAACAAAAAATGATGCAAACAGATGCAAAGAAAAGCAATGACTAACAAGCAATTGAATGCAAGATTTGAAATACAGTTTTTCAATTTTGAATGCAAGAATAATGTTTCTAAATGCAATTAAGAGAATGAACAATGCACTTTTTAGTTTTTTCATTGAAATGTAATGATGCAAGAAAGGAAAAAAAACCTATACATGGACTTTCACTAATGCAAGATGCAAGAAACCCTAGATGCACAATGCAATGAATGCAATCTAGATATAAGAATCTAAAGGACTCCAAATTAGTAAAAGGAAGAATGCTCAAACAAAGTCAAGTTCACCAAAATGAACCAAAAAATAAAATAGGGGGAAGAAAGGGGGTACCTTTTCCTCCTATTCTATTTCGTTCATTCGAATATGTCCTAAGAACCCTAATAGGATTGACTATCAACCTCTCAAGGTGAGTCAATACACAAATAGGAGGACTTAGGAGGGAGTGTTCTTTTAGATTAAAGGGGTTCACCACCAAGCAAATGCTTAGAAAAAACAATGTTTGAAAACATACTATGATATGCAAAACACTTAAAATAAGCTAAATGAAGCTTACAAATACTAAAAATGAACAACTCCAAGTTAGGGTATGTGTACTTGAGAAACTTGAAGATGCAAATACGATTCTAGAAATGTAATCAAATTGCCAAAATATGCCTTGGAGGACTAAGATGCCCCTGCTACCATCTTAGTTCCACTGTTGTTTTTCAGGGAAAACAAAAATCTTCAGATGACAACAAAATACTGAAGAATCTTTGAAATATTCCACTTAGAGGACTAAGACACCTTCATCATCATCTTAGTCCCAATCTGAATTTATGGAAAGTGTGAATGTGGTCTTGGTCTCCCAGATCTGTAATTGCTTCCTCTTGGATCTCAGGTTTGAAACAACTGGATCTGACCTGTAGGTGAGTTTCCTTGAAGATGACAACTTTGCAATGCAACTTTGCAACTTTGACAACTTTTCACTCCAAGTGATCTTCAAGTCTTCAACCTAGATCTACAAATATAAACATGCAAGAGATGGAAAACTTGTTGATTGTTAATGAATGGGGGTTTGCCTTGGTCAAACCCCTTGTAGGAAATTAAACCAAATGATTAAATGAATGAAATGAAGCATGAAACATGAAATATGTAAATGATATCACCTTGGATGATGTCCTGTGAAGAAAATCTGCAATCTACCATGTAGTGGCCATGAGGAATGTAGATCTTCGATCTTGTAATATGATGTGAACAATGGTTTGTGAATAGATCTTCAATGCTACACCCACAATCTTGGCTCAAAAACATGAATGGATGCACTAAACCCTTGACATGATGCTTGAATCTTGATGATGGCTCCAAATACTTGAAGATTTACTCTTGAATTATTTTGATCTCATAAATTTGCGTCATGAATGAATTCTCAAGTTTCTAGGATGAAAATTAATGAATGAACCTTGTATTTATACTTGTCTATGCTTAATATCCCAAAATTTTATCACACCAAGCCGACATATGAATTCATTAAATGAAGGAGGTTAAATCCTGCCAAGATTTGAAATTGAATCCCAAAAATGACTCAAGGAGGACTAAGACACCCTAGGTGGCGTCTTATCCCAAGTGATGAAACTTGGGGCACAGACACCAAAAAGGGGCCCAAACAAGATATCTCAAAATTAGGGTCCCAAGACCTCGAGGGGACAAAGACACCCTTAGTGGCATTTTGGTCCTGACCAAAAATTAGGGACACACCAATCAGAGTCACAAGGAGATCACATATGCATTGGAGAATATCAGGATTAACCAAAAAAATATGTCATTCATAGGGCTTGTGGACATAAAATAGGACCAATTAAGCCATAAAGAAGGATAAATAAAGCAAGGCGGGCCCAAACAATTGTGAAAATGCAAGGGTATGCATTTTACTACACTACACTAAGCATGAGGAAGATCCACATATCTCAAAGCATAATCTTACATTTTGAAGAATGGAGTAAGTATTAACATCTTTGGGTGAGGTAAAAACAGGTTTAAATTTCATTTATGCTTTCATTTCTTGTTTACTTTCATTTGATTATAGCTAATGAATTCATTGGTAATGGGTTCAATTTGATCAATTGGGTCTTGGTTTGTGATTTGATCTAACCCTCTTGTTGTTTATACCTTTTGATTGATCTTTCCATCACTCTTGTTCACATTGATGCACACTTGGTGGGACCCATGTCCCATATTTAACATTTAATTGAGTGTTCTTGAAGTTTTACAGGCTATAGGTTACAATGACATAATCGAAGACAAATCAATGCCTTTGAAATGCAGATCAACACTTTTGATAATGTGGCGATGCGTTTGAAATCTGCAATGACACTTCTAATCTGTGAGTCAATGCATTTGATCAATTCTATTTTGTGAATTTTTGAATTATAATGACAATTGAAACTTGCAGTGACACATCGTTGCTAAAAGATGTTGTGGCCCATGTGGATGTGAATGATTCTCTATCTAAAGAATTTGAGCTTGAAAGATCAATTCGATATGGATGCCCCTTTGCACCTACCTTATTTGTTATAGCAACTGACACCCTTATTATATATTAATGGATGAGACTCACTACCCAAGGGTAAAGGGTATCCGAATCTTAGATCAAAATGAGTTAATCAACATGCAATTTTTAAATGAAACTTCCATATTCTTAGACTTGGAAGAAAGCAACTTCCATGCTTTAATGGCAAATATAAATGTCTTTTGTCAAGCTTTGGGTGCAAAGGTTTCCAGTTTTAAATCAAATCTCTTAGGCTAGGAGGAATCCCCTCCTACTTGGCTTCAAAAATATGAATTCCAGTGGGGGGGCCCTAATAAGAAAGAATGGTACCTTGGAATACCCTTTGTTTTCAATCCCAATGTAAAAAATGTGGCTTTGGACTATTGGGAAAATTGTGAAAAAAATGGAAGGTTGGAATAGACAATATCTCTCTCTTGTAGGTCGAATACATGCCTATTAGAAGATTCTCTCTTTCTATATCATTTACTTTGCATCAGTTTGGTTTTTTTGTAGTTACCAAGTTAACAAGATTTAAAAAAGGATTTGTTGCTTCCTATGGTTAGATGGAAAGGGCAAGAAGAAGCAACACTGTGTAAAATGGTAATGGTGCTGCCAAGATAAACTACAAGGGGGGATTGGCCTCAATGACTTAAGGATTCAAGGTATTACTTTGGCAGCCAAATGGATAGCTAAGGAAATGAATGGAAATGAACCATGGAAGGTATGGATAAGGAGCAACATCCAGATGGCTACCCTTAAATATGCCAAATCTTGGAAGAATTTTCCAATTTGTGAAATTATCATAAACAAAGCCCCTATGTCCCATGTTGGCTCTCTAGTGTTTAAGAGTTTGTGGAAGTCTTGTGAAATCATCAAGCATAATATGAAATACAAAGATAGTATGTTTCTTTTTGATTATAATCTGAAATGTCAATCTTACTGTTCAATCTAGTAGAATCTTAGACATAATAATAAACTATTGGCCTTGCTCCAAGGTTGTTCTACAAAAATATGGAACACAATGGGGTGTCCAAAATTTTCAGGACATTTTGGAGAATGGACAATTAAAAATTTGGAATAGATTAATTGCCGACTTTAATATCCTTGCTGCTAATTCTAGAACCTATTACACTTTGGTGGAAACCTGTAAAAATGTGTGTTTTCCTTTAAATACTGATAAAACCATGGATATATCTAGTGATTTAATTTGGAAAGATGGTACTCACTTGTGTGATATTAAAGCTAAGATAATCTACAAGGAACTTGCTAGGAACTCTATCATTATTGAGCATGTAAACAACTACTGGGGAACAACTTTGTTGGACAATAATCGGTATAAGATATTTGGATCCGTTTGACACAACATAAAAGAGCCCAAAGAGGATTGTTTTAAATGGCTCATTCTTTTACACAAATTACCTTACAAAATTAATCATATGGATGTTGATATGTGCAAAATTTGCAAGATCCCTGAATTTATAACACATATATTCTTTGATTATTTTATACAAAAGAGGTTTGGAAGATATTCTATAATAATTTATTGATTTGGGATGCAAATGGTAAAATCTTGTGGAAAGATGTGCTATTTAATAAAAAAAAGATAAGTAAAGAACTTCAAATGTTTTGGGATTGTCTTTCAATTGGAATTTTATGGCACATATGGAGGGTAAGAAATGAAGATAAGTTCGAAGGGAGTAGAAGGGTGCTTATTGAGTCCACAAAATGACTCACATTTCTCTCAATTGTTTTGAAAGTAATGGTGACAATGGAGATCTCTATGGAAAAGTTCATGAGGTTGATCAATGATGGGGTTGTGCTTGTAAAAAAGAAGGAAGTTAAATATGGCCACACATGACACCATGATTAGCAGGACTCGGTGACCTTTCTTAGAGCCTTGGGAAAATTTCAAAGATCCTTCAACAACGTTGCTGTAGGAAATATAGAAAGACCAAGGGAGAAAATTTTGCCTAGACCTCGTGTAATTAGAGACACCAACCCTTCTTCTGAAGATGTTAGATCTGGTGTATGATCCCCTAATAAGGAATCAAAATGGGGGGATTCTAAAGAATGCAACAAGAGCTGCAAGGGTCAATAGTGTTAATCAAGTTTGCATTAAATATTCTATCACTATTTTGTAATATACAAGGCCATCTAAAATTGAGCATATAGCCTATAAGTTATAAGTATGATATGCTAGCATAGTATAGTGATACACTTATATACATGGCTAACTAGTTAATTTTTTGGCTGAAAGCTATTGCATTGTATTGAACTCCATCACCTGCTGCATGTTTTTGTCTGTCACAATAACTTGAAAAAATTCTAAGGCATGCGAGTGTAACTATTTTTTTTCACTTACTATTACTAATATAAAAACTCACAGCAACACATTTGAAGAAAAGGGAAGCTTCTAATTTTATAGCAATGCCTTTGATAAATACAATGACACAATTGAAGGTACGACAACACAATCGAGAGGTATATCAACGCTTTTATAATTTATAGTGAAACCTTTGATTTTTACAACGATGCATCTAATTTTGCTTCTTGAATTTTGCACTATCCCGAACATTTTCTCAATTTTTGAGAACTAACACATCTTTTCAACTTTGGTGAATGTTGGGAAAAAACATAAAAATAAACTACTGAAAGATATAGTGCAAGGCCAAAATTTTTAAATGCTTTGATTTCTAGATTAGTTCACATTTAAT
Organism: Sequoiadendron giganteum; assembly: GCA_007115665.2. NCBI lineage: Eukaryota > Viridiplantae > Streptophyta > Pinopsida > Cupressales > Cupressaceae > Sequoiadendron > Sequoiadendron giganteum. The sequence continues at coordinate 355,408,544 of CM021103.1, read as the reverse complement.
TTTAAGCTCTAATTAAAGAATTCTTTGCCATGTTTGGTAGGCTTCTAGTGTGTATGCTCTCTCCTTGCACTTCGTGCAATCTTGGAGATCAAAAACAATATTAACTTGCACATGTTATGCATACCCAAGGAGTACTAATAAAATATGCTCTTCTCTTGCACTTCATGCAATCTTGAAAATTAGAAACCCTAATATCTTCTTTTCAATTATAGTAGAAGGCTTGCTTTGGGATTTCATCACCTCAAGGATGACCTCTACCACATTTACTGGTGGGATATATAAAGGGGGAGAATGGAAGTTGTACCCTAAGGTGTGGTGAATGTTGTAAAATCCAAGCCTCATGATCCTCGATCCATCGAGATGTGTATCAATGATGAGAAGAGGGGAGACCCCCTTGACTTGAGCACTCTCTGACGAGCTCAAAGTTCACGAAACCACTATGAACCATTGTTTTAAAAATCCTTTCAGACCTTCAACCATTGGATTAATGTGGTGTAGGGTACAATATCATGCTCGAAGCTACTCACCATGTACTCTTCTTATTGTGGTGATAGTTATTTCTCTGTAGGACCTTGTTCTTCCAAGACAGGAGGTGTAAAAGTGGTACATGAACTTTGCATGCCCTAGTTACCCATTCATTTGAAGGTATTATGTTTTGGAAGGTGGGCCTACACTAAGTCAATACACCTTTTATACTAATTAGGATATATTATTGACATGTTTTTATTGTAAAGACCTATGAATACTTCTCAACATATTTTTATTATAAAAGACTCACAAATTTTGATCATACTATACCATGGTGTCAGTCTACTTCTATTCCCTGCTATTTGTTATCTCTTGCCAATCAAAAAAAGTCAAAATTAGTCTTTAAATTCATCAAATCATTCAAACCCTAGAGAATTTTTTAGGTTTAGTCTCAAAATTATGCATCAGAAGTTATCGTGACATTTTTTGTCATAGTGACATGTTTAATTATTTTGTAATGCTTCTAATTACATTTTGATGCATTTTCTAAAAAAAAATGATATATTTGATCTATTGTGTGATGCTTCTGCTTAATTCGACACATTTGATCAAAATTAAACTCTATCAGTCTAAAACCCTAGTCTTTGCATAGTGATATATTTGATATCAGACCACCACCTTTGATAAATGCAATGGTTCCTTTGACATAGGTTGACTCCTTTGATAAAATCTTGCCACATCTGATCAAACACTGTGATGCCTTAGATATCCATAGTGACACATTTATCAAAATTTCCCACATTTGATATACCCAAATGCAATTGCAAAACATAATGATACTTTTGAAACACAAAACACCGCTTTTGAATGTCAAAACAAATTTTCTAGAATTGTCAAAATTTTAGTTTCTAGAATTCAATAGCAAATCAATCTAGGACTTGAGACCTATAACCAAAAAAATCATCATTCACACAAAAAACCAACTTTCATTCCTATTTCATACCATTTTTCATCTCGGACTTTTCAGGTCACCTATCTTTAGATTTGGACAAAATACCACCTATTAATTAACAACAAACATCAATCCATTAGCAACCAAAATTAGTCATAGTCTTATTTAGATCTCCCATCTTATCTCCTAGTTTATATTTTGTTTCGAAGTCATTTTTTTCAAGTGAATAAGTTGGATTAGTGTCAATATCTGTGAGCAAACTAGCTTAGTGGTCTCATCTACTTCTAAGTTCATAAACTCACCATCATCCCTTTGCTTGCACTCATTAGTCTAGTACAAGTAAAGATCATCATTAACACCTATCAAAACGAAGATCTAGATTAAATCTTGACTCTCAGAGGTTTTCATATCTTCTATAAATCAAACAACATCAATCTGGACGAGTTTAGGAATTAGTGTGGCATTGATGCATATTCACTTACTGAGGATGGTATTTGAAATCATATTAGGATTTCATGATTGATGATTGGATTGGTGCATATTTTGGAAGGCATTGATGTAATTATGGGTGTTATGCTTTATACTGTTCATCTAATAATATTTGATATGATTATTGTGACACACATTTTGAAATGATGTATTGTATATGATAGCTTGTGATTGAGCAGTTGATTTTGATGATATGCAAATGAAATGTACTTATTTTAGATTATATATGTGATTATTTCTATCATATTGACACATATTGTTGAGTGTAGAGGGATTTCTAATACCAAAGGATTGAGGGGATCCACGTAGCCACCATTTTTCTTGTTTATATTATGCTGTCCAAGCTCTTGGTTCATAGTCCTCGATGTTAAGTTAGAAGGATTTCATGTTGGTATTATGTGGTGTTGGATTTTTGGTCATGTTTTGTGTACATTGGCCTTGTAATTTAAAATGGAATTTTAGAAGATTTTTAAGAAGAATTAAGGCATGTTTTATGTTTGGGGAATAGCCTATGCCTAAGGTATAAGGGTTAGAAGCTTATTTTTATCATTTGTGTCTTTTTTAAAAGTGTTTAGGACCCTTTTTATGTCCCCTTTGTGAAAGTGGCGAAAATGGGGAAATGGTTTTGGGTGGTTGAGTTAGTTGGGAGGAATTAAATTCTTCCTTCCCTTTATAACTCCCTCCTTATGGAGAGGAGGGGGTTACCATGCCATTTTATCTCTTTGCATTTTTGAGTTTTCTTTCTTTGAGGAGATTTTGGAGAGGAGGAGGAGATCTTGGAAGAGGAAAGAAGAGCCATCCATTGTTGTGATCATTGCTCTTTGAGGTATTCCTCTCTCTTCTCTTGTATGCATATTCATATGGAAATTGTTATGAAGGATTTTGTTGAGGGTTCTCATGTGTTATGTTCTTGATCTCTTTGTCATAATGTGTTGTTTTCATTGTTGTGTATCTTTTTAGGGGAGTTGACCCCCTTTGTTTAGAGGAGCTTTTGGTCCTCCAATTATAGGGGTATTGAGTTGGTGTGGCTCCCACTCTCAAGGGATTTCTTGCTAGGATATGAGTATCCCCCTTAGGTGATGGCCATCGTCAAGGTATGAGTACCCTTTCTACTCATGGGATATGAGAATCCCCTTGTGCTTTGCATACTTATGAGTGGAGGAATAAGGGGGGATGGTATGGTGTGGTATGGAAGTTGGTGTATTGGCATTGTGGTGTTGGTGTGGATATTTGTGTCGAGTTATTATGTGGAAATATGATCATGATATTCCCTTTGTATACCCCTTTTGGTTGAGCCCCTACTCCCCCTTTTTGTGTTTTCCCTTGTGGTAACCAATGTGGTAGATTTGTATTTGCGTTCTTTGGTGTATGTGTAGTTTGTACTTTATGTGTTCGTGTGTTGTGTTCAAGTTGTGTTTGTGGCTAAGTGGTTACCTTTGCTCGGGGGTGGGTTGTTTTACAACCCTATGGATGGGAGGAGAGGCCATCAGTATGTTGTTGTTTTTATCTTTGTTCTTTTTAGATTTTTGTGGGATGAATATTGAAGGTGTGTCTAGGAGTTGTTCAAGTTTTGGGATTGGAAAGAAAATATGGTTTTGATTTCAAGAAAGGATTCTTTGATGTGTGATGTGGATCAAAGTTGTAATTCATTTTTAAAGAGTTAGAGTTGAAATATTTTGTTGCCTTACTGTATTCTAAACATGAAACTATATAATGTTTATGGTAAAAAAATAATTTTTTTTGACATAAGATCATTTAGAAATGTATTTGATTGTTTATTTGTATTGCAAATGTTCTTTTTACAAAAAGAAAATTATTTTCTATGTGATTGTCTCAAAACAATAAAAGAATTTTATATTACAAATTTTTTAAGTAAAGTCTTGCTAGTGAATAGCAAAATAAGAAATAAGAAAGATTATTTTTGTTTTCATACATCTTATCATACAAGAAATTATTAAGGAAATAAGATGTATCTATTTTAATGAGCAAGAAAAATAAATTCAGTTTACCTTTCTATTGTTAAAAAAACCAATCTTGGATTCAAAAGGAAAAGAAAAAGAAACCAAAAAGAAACTAGATAGTACCTCAAGAATTTTACAGCCAAGGTTGGATAATAATATGATAGAAACAATAATAAATACCACATTTATGCATTGTATAAAGAATCAGGTCTTTGGGATCTAATCGAGACATTGTAGAAGAAGCTTAGCATGATTTGGAGTTTTCACATTAAAAAGATAAAATTACAAGAGATCGTATTCTAAGAAGAAAACTCAATAAATTTATAGTAATAACAATGACTATATTGTTGGGAAAAATAAACCCAACTACACTGGACAAAGAAGAAAAAATAGACCAAATAAAATGGACAGCAAGAAGAGAGGCCAAATATTTTCTGTTTCATTAACTTAATCACAAAAATATTACAATCCAAAAAGTTTACATACAAAAACTCAGAGCAAGGCTCTGTATATTCTTCACACAAAATACTGTGCACATTCTAGCGCACTAGAACAAATTGTGTGCTGCTGTGAACATTCTGAAGCACTTTCCTCTATCAATGTTTTGGAGCACTTTCCTCTGTCAATGTCTTCTTCTGCTGCAAGATCTTCTGAACATTCTACTTCTGTTCTTCTGCTGCTCTCTATCTTTTGTCTTCTTTCATTTTTATCTAACTGAAAAAAAATTCTATTCTATTCTTTTGTCTTTCCCAGCCTTTTCCAAAAATGGTGCTCAATTCAAATTCACCTACCAATAATAATTTTTTTGCCAAAATTAATTGGGACAACATTGGAAGTCAGACACGGTAGGTGGAGGATCCCAATGGATCATTTCAAACTATGCATTAAATGCACTCGGTTGGTGGCTGCTCAAGATTAGCTTTTCCAACACTCCCCCTTAATCTTGAGTCTTTCTGATTTACATCACCATACAAAATTTCTGGAGCATAAGTTCTAGAGCATCTGTGCTTCTCCAAAGTTTCAGAGCAACTGCGTTTTTTTGTGTTTCCCTAAACACAAGTTCCGGAGCATCTACGCCAAGTTCCAGAGCATCTGCACTCCTCTGTGTTTTTCTGAACCAAGGTTCCAGAGCATCTCTATTTTTTCATGTTTACCAGAACCAAAGTTCCAATGCACTCCTACATACCCGGCCTATCTCTTAGGCGTTCAAAGGAGTCTTTTGACAATGCCTTTGTGAAAATATCAGTGAGTTGCTGCTCAGATCTACAATACTAAAGCTCGATCTCTCCATGCTCCACCAACTCCCTTATGAAATGGTAACAAATTTCTATATGCTTACTTCATCCATGAAAGATGGGATTCTTGGTCAAGGCATTCGAAGATACATTGTCACAAAATATGGTTGTACCATCTTCTTGCTACTCATTCAAATATGTAAAGATTCTTCTAAGCCAAATAGCTTGGCTTGTTGCTGCATTTGTTGCAATGTATTCCGCTTCAGCCATGGAGAGAGAAACTATGAGCTGCTTCTTTGATGCCCATGATATTGCTCTTGAACCCATGTGGAATGCATATCCTGATGTGCTCTTTCTATCATCTATATTTCCTACCCAATCACTGTCTGTGTACCCAACAAGTTGAAACTAATTAGTGGTGGTATACATAATACCATAGCCTTTTGTGCCATTGACATACCTTAAAATTCTTTTTCCTACTTGCCAGTGTGCATCCTTAGGATGCTCCATGAACCTAGAAATCAGGCTTACTGCATACATTAGATCGGGTCTTGTTGCTGTCAAATACATGAGGCTTCTAACCATGCTCTTATAGAGGGTTGGGTTAACATCTTTGCTGCTATCCTCTTTTCTTGATTTCAGACCTTTAGCTATTGGAGTTGGGACTGGTTTGCTGTCCAACGTTCTAAATATTTTCAAGATTTGATTAGAATAACTTGTTTGAGAAATAAAGATGCCATCATCTATTTGTTGGACCTCTATGCCTAGGAAATATTTTAGCAAACCTAGGTCTGTCATTTCAAACTCATTTTTCATTGCCTCTTTGAAATCAACAATGAAAAGATTACTATTACCTGTGAAAATTAAATCATCTACATACAAAACAGCAATAAGTATCTCACCATTGGCTGCCTTGATGTAGAGTGTGGGCTCACTACCACTTTTGATGAAGCCATTGCTTAAAAGGTATTTATCAATTCTGCTGTACCATGCTCGTGGTGCTTGTTTCAACCCATAGAGAGCTTTTTTGGAGCCTGTAGACTTTGTATTCTTTCCCTGCAACTTTGTAGCCAGGTGGCTGCACCACATACACCTCTTTTTTCAACACCATTAAAAAATGCTGACTTTACATCCATTTGTGCTGGGCTGCAATTGCTAGGACTGCCCACATTGTTTTCAACCTTGCAACTGGTGCAAAAGTCTCATCATAGTCTCTTCCAGGATGCTATTTATATCACTTAACAACCAGCCTTGCTTTATGCCTTTCAATCTTACCATCAACAGTGCATTTGGTCTTATAGACCCACTTAACTCCAATCGCTGATTTCCCTTTGGGTAAATCAGTGAACTCCCATGTTTTGTTTCTCACTATAGCATCTAGTTCTTCATCCATGGTGTTACACCATTTTTCTTCTTTCACGACTTCTTTAAAATATATTGGATCACTGTGAGAAAACAAAGCAAAATCCAAATTCTCATCAAAATCTTCATACCTTGTGTTGTCATAAATTTCCCTCATGCTTCTAGTCTTCCATGGCATCAATGATGCAAGCATAGGGTCTGAATTTCTGGAGCTGCTTGACTGCTATTCTGATGAAGAAGAATGCTACTATATAGTTCCAAAGCATCCACCCTACTGAAAGGTTCCAGAGCTGTTGCTGCTATTTTCTGAACTATCACCTTGATGTAAGGTTCCAGAGCATCTTCCTTCTGCAGCTTCTTCATCCTCAAAAGGTATTGAAACAAAAATACCTGTGTTTCTATCAACTGTTCCATCCCATGATTTATTTTCAATGAAATCAACGTCCCTACTGATCACCCGTTTCTTGGTGATGAGATTGTACAATCTATAGGCTTTGGATTCTTCACTATAGCTTATGAAAATGCATTTTTCACCTTTGTCAACAAAATTTTTTCCTTTTCTCTTTTGGCACGAGAGCATATGCCACACATCCATATATTCTCAAATTCTCAACACTCCATTTGCATTTTGTCCATGCTTCTTGTGGAATCCTATCACGGACAACCTTTGTGGGGCACCTATTCAAGATGTAAACTGCTATTGCTACATCATCACCCCAATATTCATTTGACAAACCTTTTGCCTTCAACACGCTTGCTGCCATCTCCGTAATTGTTCTATTTTTTCTTTTAGCCACTCCATTTTGCTGTGGAGTATACCTGGCTGTGAGTTGTCTTTGAATACCTTGAGACTTCCAAAAATTCATAAAATATTGAGAGATATACTCTCCTCTCTGTCTATTATGAAGACTTTGATATAATGGCCACTTTGCTTTTCAGCCAAGGCCTTAAACTCCTTGAACTTCTCAAATGCCTCTGATTTGTACTTCAAAAGATAAACCTAGATTTTTATACTATAGTCATCTATGAGTGTCATGAAATAAACATTTCCTCCTAGTGTTGGGGTCTTCATGGTACCACACAAATCTGAATGCACCAGCTCTAATGGTGCTCTTACTCTCCTAGAATGCCCTGATTGAAAGGGCTGCCTATGCTGTTTACCTAGGATGCATGCTTCACATTTTCTATCGGGATCTACAATTGCTGGTAGGCCCCTAACCATGCCTTTTTTAGCTAAAAGACTTAAACTAGAATAACTTAAATGCCTATACCTTAAATGCCAAAGCTTGGATGGGTCTTGGATGACCAATTTGAAGGCTGACTGCTGTGAGCCTTTAGACTTTGCTGAGATTTGCATTTTGAGGGGAAACATTCGGTTCTTTATCATTTGAACCACTGCCATAACTCTCTTGCTTCCATCTTTGTCGTAGATGATGCATTCTCCTTTCTCCATCAACACTCTATAGCCATTTTGGACCATCTATCCAATTCTCAAAAGATTATGTTTCATTCCTGGGGCATAAAAGATATCATGAATTTGTCTTTCTTCACCACGCTTGGTTTGTAGGCACACTATGCCTTTGCCATTGACTGGAACCTTCTCATTGTTTCCCATTTTGATTTCAGACTTGATGCTACTATCAATGGAGGCAAATAAATTTTTGTTACCACTCATGTGGTTGCTACAGCTGCTATCCAAGTACTAAACTTCAGCGCTGCCTTGTTCTGCTAGTTTGTATGCAATGAAAACTTGTGAATGTTTTTCATTTTCAGCCTTGTTCTCATTCGCCATATTTGCATTTTGGATTCCTTGGTCACATTGTTTCTTCCTACATTCTCTTGCATAGTGACCATACTTGTGACAGTAGTAAAACTGCACATTGCTCTTATCTTTCCTCTGATTTGAGCTGCTATTCCTTATGTTTTGGAAGTTTGATTGGGAAGTGTTGGCTTCCTCTTCCGGAGTTGCTTCTACCTTTGCCTCTTTGACCTCTTCCTCTACCATTTCTTCCTCTTCCTCTACCTCTTACATTTGCTTGTGCTTTGAAGGCTTGTTCTTGGGAAGAATTTGCAAACCTATTTAGGCATTGCTCATGGGTTTGAAGTGAACCCATTAACTCATCAATTGACAATGTTGAGAGGTCCTTTTCCTCTTCTATGGAAATAACCACTGGGTCAAATTTTGTAGGTAGGCTTCTAAGAATCTTCTCCACAATATTTTGTTCTACCATAGTTTCTCCATTTATCCTTAACTGATTAATCAAGGTGGAAGCCCTTGTATGAAAATCTAAAATAGAATCATTGTCCTTCATCTGCATGGTTTCAAATTCTCTCCTTTGCAAATGGAGTTTCACAGACCTGACTTTCTCTATCCCTTTGGAAGTGGTTTCAAGTATTTCCCATGCCTCTTTTGCATAAAAAGTTGCTGCTATTTGAGGGAAAATAGCCTCTGTTAAGATCGCCTCAATAAAACTGAGGGCTTTAGCATCATTCTTCCTTGTCTCCTTCAATTGGTTCTTTTGGGGATTGGTCAATGCTGCATATGCATTTGGGTCAGTCACATCTGTGAACCCATTTGCTACTAATTCCCACATATCATTTGCTACAAGAATGATTTTCATTTTCTTTTCCCAGACGTCATAACTTTTTCGATCAAAAATAGGTGGCTGCTGCCAACTCCTACTATCTCCTCCAACCATTTTGCTAAATGGGGGAAACTACAAATACCCAGAAAAAACCAAAGGGTTTTTCTTCACTTCCTAGAAAACTAGGGCTTTCCTAAATACCCAAAAGCAAGGCTTTTGTCACAACACACCTAGGGCTTGAGCTAGGGCTTTGAAAACTAAATTCCCAGAAGGCTTAGGACTTTGATACCAATCTGTTGGGAAAAATAAACCCAACTACAATGGACAAAGAAGAAAACATAGACCCAATAAAATGGACAACAAGAAGAGAGGCATAATATTTTCTATTTCATTAACCTAATCACAAAAATATTACAATCCAAAAATTTTACATACAAAAACTCAGATCAAGGCTCTGTATATTCTTCACACAAAATATTGTGCACTTTCTGGCATACTAGAACAAACTGTGTGTTGCTGCAAACATTCCGAAGCACTTTCCTCTGTCAATGTCTTCTGCTACTGCAGGATCTCCTAAACATTCTACTTCTGTTCTTCTGCTGCTCTCTCTGTCTTTTGTCTTCTTTCTTTTTTCTCCAACTGAAAAAACATTCTATTCTGTTCTTTTGTCTTTCCCAGCCTTTTCCAAAAATGGCGCTCAATTCAAATTCACCCACCAATAATAAATTTGCTGCCAAAATTAATTGGGACAACATTGGAAGTCAGACACGGCAGGTGGAGGATCCCAATGGATCATTTCAAACTATGCATTAAATGCACTCAGTTGGTGGCTGCTCAAGATTAGCTTTTCCAACATATATGTCTTCTTCCTACATGATTACACTGTAATAAAGTAACCAACAAAATATTTGGACTGAAAACTTAATGCAAACTGTAGGATTAGTGTGGTAGGATCAAGTTTAAGACAAGAAATCGCCAAAGAAAAAAACAAGAAGAATAGAGAAATCTGGTAAGTTCACAAAGAAATCTAATGCATAAATTAATAGAAGTAATTCTTTTGCTGGAAAATCGCCTTCAATATTTGCTGACGAAACTGTTGATCCAACTCACCTGCATAACAAAGAAAAATAAATAAATAAATAAAACTACATCCTCAAGCAAAGATAAGCCAGTCGAATGAAGAGATAGGAATTAGTTGAAAATTCAGTTAGTAGCCATTTAATTTAACCACATATTAGAGAATGGAATATGATTTAGGGATGAAGTTAAAGAATTTAATATAGATAATGGGTAAAGATTAGAATGAATGAGGTATAGATGGAGTAAAGCTTTAAATCTCAATTACACCACTAAATAAAGATCTTAAGAAAATTCATAAAATAAAATGCTTATAATTGTATAAACTAAGAAAATTTGAATGATACACTTGATTTGTAAATGTGAATATATTTAACTATATATATATATATATAAGATTTTAAAAGTACACACTAATATTTATGTAACTCAATACATTTTAATCATTTTCAAGAAGGATTTCTACAAGTTAATATCGAGTTGTTGAGCTTTACGATCCTTTTGAAATAATTGAGATATATCAATTAGCATTTAACTTCAAATCTTCTTAAACCTGCAACACATAGAACATCAAATTTACTCAAGACAATATTAATTCCATCATCTAACTATTTTTATTTCTTCTCACAAATCCAACACAATAAATAAAAGAAGAGATATTAAAAGAAACTTCAATTGACTGATTTAGTTTTAGTTAAAAGATTTAGTTTCTAATTAAAAAATTATTTTTTGGTTAGATCATCTAATAAATCGAGGAAAAAAGAGAGGAAAGAACAACTACATCTCTTTCATTTGTTTAATTATAAAACTAATTTTATTTCTAAAAATTAAAAAATTTGAGGTACAAGAATAAAAACCAAATTTAAATAGAAGTCTCCATCCCCTATTCCAATTAACTTTAGAAACATGAGTTTTTTTTGAGATTTATGAATTCACAATTCTTTTGGGGTGAATTTGAAGAACTAAAATTTAATTTTAAGAGAATTTAAAGAAAAATAAGTTAGAAAAAAAATAGAATTGTTTAGTTATGATAAAGGTGCAAATTTTTAATTAATGATGCTTTTGAGGGTGCACTAATTTTAAAAAGAAAATGATTCCTTAAATTAAATACGATTGGTTTTCTAATTGTTCTAGCTAATTGATTTTATTTTGTGGGTTAATTTAGTTATTTAGATTTCGATATTAAAATGGAATATCAATGATTAACCATTGTTATCTTTAGTTAATATAGTACACTTAAATTTACTAATCATATTAATTTATTATAAGACCAAAAACAAGTACACCAATAACTATTATTTTTTAATAATATTTGATATTTAGGCACTTAATAATTCTTATAGACATGTCATGGAAGTAACCAAGGAATGCTCTTTCTTTTAAGGGGTTTTATTTAAGCAAATGGGTTTTCTAGATGATCCACTTGGTAATAGTATTTTTCGTGTTATAAACGAGGGTAACATTAAATATAAATATTATGAATGACATTGGATTCTTAATGAAGGTGCTATTAAAAAATGAAATATTAATATTAAGTATTAAGATATTATTATTATTATAATCATTACCTATCAAGAAAATAATAGTGTCAATATTATACTTAATGTTAGTGAATAGAAATATTAAAAAATAATGGTAAGGAATAAAGGCATTTATGGTTATAATATAAGTGCTAATAAATTGTTATTAGGATATTTAATATCTACTTATCATTAATATGTTGCTATGTTCATGCGTAGTTGACAACTATTAGTGTTTATACATAAAAGGGTGATCAATTGCTATACCCTATGATACCTAGGAAAAGTTTGAAACATCTCAAATTTGACACACTTAGAGAAGTATGTTAAATATGATGGCTTAAGCGATGTGATAAAATCATAAACTTTATGTCATCAAATTTAGATTAACTTTAAAAATAGAATAGCATTAGAAAGTTGAAAAAAATTGATAGTTGTGTATAGTTTAGCTTGAGGAATTTTTAGGGCATGACACAAAATACTCCTAATGCAAACATTCCTCATTTATCATCAAACACGTCCAATCAAAATAACACACACATACCTAATCCTCCAAAAACCAACATTCCTCATCATCACAAAACATTCAAAATTACTGAATAATCCTTTCACAGTCCAAACAACCACACCTTATGTACCTCCTAACGTTCCTTGTGCAAAACAAACACCTAATGTAAAAAGAAGTACATATAATCCTAACAACTCATATCAACCTCCCATTTCACAAATTCCATCACTTACCATTACAAAACAAGATTCCACATCCAACATACCAAAAACTTACAACATATCACATCCTTCACCAACTCTCACACATAACATACCCACAAATACAAGTATCCCCCAACAAAAAATCATTCCGCAACAACAATCTCAATCAAATCCATTCACTATACCAATATAATCACATGTCACTCAAAATTATCCAACGAATATCCCTCAAGTCAAACTTGAACAATGATACATTCCACAACAACAAGTCACTCAACAACAATTCATCCCACAACATAAAAAAACCTCATACAAATCATATAACGCTATTCAAAAACAAAACATACCACAACAAAAAACCAATCCCCAACACCAAAAAATTCCATATAACTCATACAAAATTCCTCAAAACATTCAACAAAATCAAAATCCATCATACAATTCTTCATCCATCCCTCAATACCAAACATACACTCCATCTAATCAACCACAAAATAACCAACATAATGACTTGAAATTGCAACTACAAAACTTGAACCAAAGGGTTATTGACATGCAACTAGGAAAAACAAAGAAAAGCTATACTATTGAGGATATTTTTTCATATCCATTTGATAGAATCTTAGCTATGATACCATTCCCTCACAATTTCAAAATGTCTAAGTTTGACAAATATAAGGGAAGAGGTGATCCACTAGAACAAATACAAGTATTCTATATAGCATGTCTAGAGGCTACATATAACGACACATACTTAATGCAACTCTTTCCTCAAAGTTTAGGGGGACAAGCAATAGAATGATTCTCCCATTTACCACAAGGTATCTAGAAATTCTATGAACTTGTTGAAAATTTTGTTGATCATTTTTCATATAACATGAAGCATGAAACTACCATGATTGAATTATATAGAACAAAACAAAATACAAGAGAGACATTTCTTTCATTCCTACAATGTTGGAGATATAAGGCCAACAAATACAAATGGCTTATTCTTGAAAAATAACTCATGGATATATTTGTTCAAAACATTAACACCAAAATGGGCTTCCACTTAACTATACAATGTACTAACACCTTTGAAGAAGTCATAAAAAAAGGAATCACCATTGAAAAGGATCTTATCGCTAAGGGACTTATAAAAATCTATAAGGATACTAGGGATCAAACATCACTCCAATGATAAACCTCATCTATAGGATAAAAACAATAATGCCACCAATGATGGGGTCATATATGCAAAATTTGTATAAAACATACAACCCCTACCAAAAAATCAACAAAACAACCAAAATGTGAATCCTCCAAGAGGACCACCAAGACCTAATAACACCATTAGACATAAGTACACTCCCTTTGGGGAGCCAATTGAGGTGGTATTGAAAAAATTAATTCAATCAAATCTTGTTAAATTTCTAGAACTTAGACATTATGATGAACCTCAACTTAAACCCTCATGATATAACAATAATGATTATTGTGAATACCATAGGAGAAAAGGTCATAAAACAAAAAAAAAATGAAACTTAAAAATCTCATACAAGATATCATTGACCGAGGAGATGTTAGCATCAATCAACATCTTGTAACTTTTGGAAATAATGATCTAGGAATTTACAAGGATCCAATTCCAAACCATGGTAAAGGAAATGACTCAAGAAAAAAAAAGTACTTTAACAAAGTCAACCACTCCTATGATAATGTAGTAGGACATATCCAATAATATAACAATTGCATTTTTGTTGTCACTATACCTGATAGGAATCCTAAGTGTGGAGTCACTACATGATGAGGGAAAGTCACCATTCAAGGAGCTCCTGACCAATCTAAAAGCTTAACTAAGATGATACCAATTTATTGCAGTCTCATAGATCATCTTAAAAATACTCCAACTCAAGTATCCATTTTGGAGCTTCTTAGGAACTCTCCATTGCATAAAAAATATTAGAAAAGACACTCCTAGAGTCATCCGTTCATACTAACATAGATAGTGATTAATTCCAGGCCATTGTAGGACATATAACATCTAATCACCGTCTATTATTTACAAAAAAGTGATCTTACTTAAATTACATATCATAATCATGCCTTACATCTAGTAATCTTCATCCACAAACATAAAATTAAGAGTCTTGGTAGATGGTGGATAATGCTTGAATGTCGTACCTTGAAAATTGTCAAACAATTGGGATACTCCAATGAGGTTATTGAGAAACAAAAGGGCATTACAATTAGAGCATATGATGACAATGAACATGAATCAAAAGAAACTATCAAACTTCCTATTCAGGTTGGTCCAACTATTGTAGAAACAACATGCCAAGTCTTGGACCTTGATTTACCATATAACATCCTCCTAGGTTTCCCATGGATACATTCCATTTAGGTTGTCCCTTCAACCTATCATCAATGCCTAAAATTTCCTTGCAATGAAACTAAAGTCACAATTTATGGGGACCCTCAACCTTTCCATTATTGTAAGAACTTGAAAGAAAATAATCAAAAACTACTCCAAGTACCTAACAACGATATCACCTCCCATTCAAAATTTTATGTTTATCCATCAAAATTAGGCTCATCTTCCACCATTCATAAACCCCTTCCAGAAATCAAGGTTCAAGTACAAGACAATGGTTGTGGATATTATGATCTTAAACAATCCTTCTATGTAGGATAAATTTTTTCTTCTCCTAATATGTATGGAAAACCACAACACATAGAAAAAACATCTCCTACTATCAAATTTGAGCCTACTATTTTCTCCAAGTGGGGAGAGCTCAACAAAGAGGTCATAGAAGAAGACATCTCCAAATGGTTGTACCAAAAGGAAAAAGAACAAGCTACTCTTCTAGTTGATCCAAATAGAAAAGGTTTCCAAATCATTAAGAACATGGGATTTATAGGCCATGGTGACCTTGGTCTACATCAAAAAGGAATAAGAGAACAAATTGTTATAGAGTAATGACAAAAATATCAAGGGCTTGGGTATAGTCTACAAGATAATGCTATCCCTAACATTGAGAGTATCTCTAGTGAGGTAGTTGGAGTTTATCCAATGGTTAATACTTCTAATGATGATACCATTGAGGAATCTCCCCTATACATCATAGATCTATTTGAGAACAAATCCATCAATACCATTATGACCTTATTGTTAGGATTGGAGCAATAATATAAACAAATATAAATCAATTATGATGCAGAATTAAATCACAAAACATAAAACATAACAAAAAAAGAATTGAAAGAGGCACAAGAAAACAAATTTTTAATGTGGCTCACCCTTTGGGTTACGTCCACAAACAACAACTGTCCAATTTTATTATACTTCTAGTGAAATACAAATTACATAAACCTACAAAAATTTGTTGCAATGTGCAACATCCACTATGCTCAGAATTTCCTCACATTTTTCTCTACACAAAAAAACACATGCGTGCTACCATGTGTTCTCATCACCAAATTGCGAATTCTCAAATTCTTCACATGATGTTTTGCTATGAGAAATCAAATTCACATCACAAGACTATTGGTGTTTCAATATGTAGCAAGAAAAATCATTATTTTGGGTAGTTTGATAATTGTTCCATAACATAATTTATTAACAAATTTCCTTTAATAAAAATGATAAAATTTTACTATGGGGGCACTGCCCTCAAGCCCCCATTTGAGGCCATGGTAGGAAATATTTCATCTAACCACCGTCTATTATTTATGGAAAAATATCTCCCTTCAAATACATGTCATAATCATTCTTTAAATCTAGAAGTCTTCATCCATAAACATAAATCAAAAGAGTCTTGGTAGATAGTGGAATAGGATTGAATTTTTTTACCTCGAAACTTGTCAAACTATTGGGATACTCTAATGGGGTTACTAAGAAATAAAAGCGCATTACCATTAAGATCATATGATGGCAATGAACGTGAATCATAAGGAAGTATCAAAATTCCTATTCAATTTGGTCCAACTATTACATAAACAACATGTCAAGTCTTGGACCTTGATTTATTGTATAACATCCTCCTAGGATGCCCATGGATACATTCCATTCAGATTTTCCCTTTAACTTATCATCAATGCCTAAAATTCCCTTAAATTAAATTGAAGTCACCATTTATGAGGACCCTCAACCTTTCCATTAATATAAGAACTTGGAAGATAATTATCAAAAAATACTCCAAGTACCTAACAATGATATCACCTCCCATGAAAAATATTACGTTCATCCATCAACATTAGCATCATCATTCACCATTCATAAACCCCTTCTAGAAATCAAGGTTCAAGTAGAAGATAAAGGTTGTGAAGATTATGATCTTAAGATCCTTCTATGTAGGATAAATTTTGTCTTCTCCTAAGATGTATGGAAAACCACAATACATAGGAAAAACATCTCCTACCATCAAATTTGATCCTAATATTTTCTCCAAGTAGGGAGAGCTCAAAAAAGAGGGTATAGAAGAAGATATCTCCAAATTGTTGTACCAAAAGGAAAAATAGCAAGCTACTCTTCTAGTTGATCCAAATAGAAAAGGTTTCCAAGTCATCAAGAATATGGGATTCATAGGCCATGACAACCTTGGTCTACATCAGCAAGGAATAAGAGAACCCATTGTTCTAGAGAAATAATAGAAATATCAAGGTCTTGAGTATGGTTCATAATATAACATTACCTCTAACATTAAGAGTATCCCTAGTGAGGTAGTTGGAGTTTCTCTCGCAGTTAATACTTCTAATGATGATACTATTGAGGAATCTCCCATGTAAATCACATATTTATTTGAGAACACATCCATCAATACCATTACGACCTTATCATTTACCTCACCTTCACAAGATAATATCCTTCAACTTGTTGACCCCCAACCCATTGATTGGGACCAACAAGAAGGACCAATTTTGGATGTATTAAAAAATGATTATGTTATTGCTAAGTTTATGGGACTTAGAGATTTCATACCTCTCAGAGATCACAAATTAGGGTTTCATATAAAGCTTGATGTGAAAGCATATTATGGGGGAAATTCAAATCCTTTAGTCACAAAAGTGAAAATATAAAAATAAAAATAGACCCCCTAGTGAAAACCACAATGTGGCGCTTTTGGATCATGAAAAAATTAAAATAAAGGATGTATCCAAGGGTGAAAACCTCTTTGAGGTGCTTGAGGATGAAGGATTCAACCTTCGTAGTATCACTAAGTACCAAGAAAAATAAACAATACTAGTAGAAGACTCAGAGAAAATCAATGTTGGGACCACCAACACTCCTAATATCACATTCTATACAACATCTTTGGATCCTGAAGAGAAACATAATTTTACATCATTCCTAGAGGAAAAAAAAGTCAACTTTTCTTGGTCTTATACTTAAATTCCTATATTATATGTACAACATTAGTGGTCCATCACTTAAAATTATATCCAAAGTAAAAACCAATGAAACAAAAGCTATGAAAGATGCATCCACAAATTGCACAACTTGTCAAAGTTGAGCTACAAAAGTTTCTGGACATTGGTTTTATAAGACATATTGATTATCTAGAATGAGTGTCCAATATAGTACCTATTTCCAAGCCCATCGAGGGTATATGCATCTACACAAATTTCAAAGATATCAACAAAGCTTGTCCTAAGGATGAATTTACATTGTCTAACATAGACATCATAGTGGATTTCATAGCATGCCATGAGATGCTTTCCCTCATAGATGACCAAATTTGTATAGCACAAGAAGACCAACATAAGAAATTTTTTACATGCCCTTGGGGTACATACTACTGGAATGCCATGCCATTTGGTCTTAAGAATTTAGGTGCAACATATCAATGAGTTATAACATTTATCTTTCATGACATGTTCCATAATTTTGAGGAGGACTATGTAGATGACATCCTAGAAAAATCAATCACAAGGAAAGGAAATCTAGAGGCTCTAGCAAATATATTTGATAGACTAGAGAAGTATCAAGTGAGGCTTAATCCAAATAAATACATATTTAGTGTCACTTTAAGAAAAATATTAGGATATATAGTGTCTCATAGAGGTATTGAAGTGGACCATGAAAAAGTCAAAGTAATTTTTGATATGCCTCCAAAAAATCTAAAGAAACTTTGTAGTATCCAAGGGAAACTACAATCCATCAGAAGATTCATAATATAAATAGCCGATAAGTGTCACCCATTTACTTATATCCTACACATGAATGTTACATTAAAATTTGATGAGAAATGTCAGTAAGCCTTCCTGAAACAAAGAAAAATAGGTTAAGATGATGGATGATGAATGAATGAAGGTTAACATGGAATATAGATCTAAGATACCTACTTCTCTTTTATTTTCTTTAGGAAAAAGTAGATCTCTCCCAAGGGTAAAGTTGAATTTCAAACTTGAGGTGAGTCAACTCTATGGGGATGGGGTCCGATCTCTAATTTTTCCTTAGGACAAAAAATGACTGAAATGCACTTTCAGGAGATGAAAATAAAATGCCTAATGAACTCAATTATATGATGCAAAAATTGAAATGCTGAAATAAAGGATAGCACAAATAGAAAAAAATTTCCAATAGATCTGAGAAGGGAAGAATTATGTGTACCTATCACCAAAAGTGGTTGTTGAGTGTCTTAACAAGACAAATTCATCCTAGGGCAAATGGGTCTCTATACATTGATTCAAAATCTGATTTCACAGCCCTCTGGTCTCAGATCTGCACCCCTGACTCCTCCAAATTCCATTGTCAAAAAGTCATAAATAAATTCTATAGCTCAGTTTCCATGGCTTGAAAACTTTGTAAAATTGCACTTTTGATCCAATTTCAGTCCTTCTTCACCTAAAAAATTTCACACACAAAGAGAGGGAAAAATGTTTATTTTTGGGTGGATAGGGGTTTTCCTTGGTCAAACCCTGGTTTGGTAATTAAACCTTGATAATGAAAGATAATGAAAAATGTTAAGGATTCATGAATGAAAAAATCTATGTCACAACTCACCAAACCCTTAATGACTACCCTTAGAGGACTAAAGTCTAACACATCTCTCTAAGGATTGGATCTTTCTTGAATTGGATTCAATGATTGCTTGATTTGATGCTTGAATGTTTGCTTGAATTCTTGAAACCTACATCACAATGTTAGTTCCAAAACATAATATGAACACACATAACTTTGACACGATAATATGATCTTGATTGTTGCTATAGATGCTTGATGAATTTTGTCTTCAATGCTCTTGACAATAATATTTTCTCATATGAAATTTAAATTATGTAACTTAGATTTGAATAAATTAAATAACCTTGTATTTATAGGTGTTTATCTAATTTCCTAAAAAATAGATTCCATAAGTTGACATTTGAAACTTGAATTTGAATCATTAAAATGCTGCCAAAAACATATTAAAAATTGAGACCTGATACTTAAGGAGGATCCATTAACCCTTGGGAAAATGGGTCTTGGGACCTAAATCTAGGACACACAATTCCCAAGGTGTTTAAAATAATGTTAGCATTTGTTTAATGTCAGTTTCCCTTTCGGAAAATAGGAAAAATAAGGGTTAGGAATGTATAATTTAGGCAATTAGAAGCCTAATTAAGTCCAATTAACTAAGGGGATGCAAACATAGTGTGAAAATGTAAAGGAGTACATTTTCATACACTACATTTAGCCCCCAGTTTAGTAAGAGTATGAGCCCTACACTCAAACTCACACTAAAGTAGACAAATAAGTCAAGAGAGGTCTAGTTGTACAATTGTTAGAAAGATGAGATAAAAAGGATTGAGGAGGATGATCAAGCCCCTAGGATCAAAGATCCCATGGAAAACCAACAAAGGCACAAAGATACATACAAATGCAACAATGACACAAGATACAACATCATACAATGTTAAAATTAATGCAAGAAAAGATGAACTAGCAAGCTGTGTTATGCTTAGTCCATCAAACATGCCCACATGTCACCATAGGAAAGCAAGTTGTGTTATGCAAGGTGGCCATGAAAAAAAACTCACAAGTGCAGTCTGATATACACTCAGTGAGCCCAAACAAGTGAGAAACACACAAGGTCTAGTGTAGTCCGATATACACTAGGTGTGTACCCACAAAAAAATTTGTGATGGGAAATTTATACCAAGTCTATAGGCTCCCATACATCAACCATACCAAAATTTATACTCCCTGATAAATTTGATAAGGCACCGCATATGACAATCACAAGGCTAGCAAGTTGTGTTATGCTAGAAAATATTTAAACAAAGGCACCGACAAGAAATTTGTGTTATGCTTAGTTGCCAAAAGTTTTGGTTTAAGATAGTTAAAGGGGTTTTTCTTAGTTCATGAAAGGTCTCACTTTAGGGAACATTACACTTGATATCACCATCAAGAGAGGACTAGTTGAGAGATTAAAGATTCACACTTTAGGGAATGCAAGCCATATCATTACCACTAAGAGGAATGTCACATGCCAAGAATGGTCACGCTCTTGAAGGACATCAATCTCAATGCCACCAATAAGAAGAAACATCACATGAAATAAGAAGACCACACTTTGAACAAGAGGTCATGAAATAAAACAAGAAATAAACAAGAGGCACAATGCCCCCCACTTTAAAGAAATCACTAAACACCATGCTGTGAGCAATTACTTTAAAGTAGAATATGATAGAAGCCAATAGATGAAAGATACATGATATGCCACCAATAAGAAAGGTCATGCTCTTGAAGGACATCAATCTCAATGCCACCAATAAGAAGAAACATCACATGAAATAAGAAGACCACAATTTGAACAAGAGGTCATGAAATAAAACAAGAAATAAACAAGAGGCACAATGCCCCCCACTTTAAAGAAATCACTAAACACCATGCTATGAGCAATTAATTTAGAGTAGAATATGATAGAAGCCAATGTAGAGGTCGGAAAACTTAATTAAAAACAAATCGACAATACTTAAAATAAATTCCATTATTTTTCAAATAAAGTCATCATCTCATCATTCATAAATCAAAATACAAGTCGATTACATACAACGACATAAAAGTCGAAAATATATCTTTCATTACATTTCAGTCTAAATTGTACAAGTGTCAAATTACACATTTCAAATAATAATTACAAAGGATGATACGTATCCAGTTTACAAATTCGAGACTTAGGCATTCAATCACCATAAGCTCGTCAATATATACATCATGAATAATAAAGCATTAAAAAGAAGATTCAATCTGTCAATCTTCCATCCATAAGCAAATCTTCAAAAGAAGATGAGAACAAGAATCAGGTGCTTTTCCGCCCAACCTCGAAGCTTACGCTTCCCCAAAATTTCTTAGTCAATCAAGAAATACCCGACCCTACACGAATTGCTTAGCAAAAAGCAGTCTACGAGCAAGATGGAATCTGGTGCATGCCTAGTACTACTAGTATTCCACAAGCATTTTCATTTTTCTAAGTCAGTTAAGAAAGAAGCAAGTTCGGTACTAGGATATGGTAGAGAGCATTAAATAATCCATCTATTTCAATGGTACAAATATTACTTGGCCAAGTAAAATGTCATGCATGACAATAAAAAGTAGTTTTGGAAAAAGCAAAACTACACTCTCTATTTACCCATATTCGGCACCCATCCCGAAAGGTAACTTTCCCAAAAACAACACATGCAAAATTATCTTCCATTCATGCATGGTTCAAATAGTCAAAACACAATCTTTCACAATCTTTCAAAACATAAACTGAAAACAGTATTTAAAATGAAAAAAGTTTATCAAACACCACTTTTCATTGTTTCAATTCACATAAAGACATAAAATCAGTATTTTAATTCAGTCATTTAAATAATCAATAAAGTTTAAAAAACAAAGGTGTATCTCCAGTATGTTAAATAATTACATATAAAAAATAGAATTTATAAGAGTACACATTCAATCGTTTATACTCCTGTTAATTTAGTGTTGTTTCGAAGTCATTCTGGAGGTTTTCAATTAATCAAATTTGAAGTTAATTCTGTCTTTTATTTTCAGTTTTCAAACATTATTTTTAATCAACAAATTATATCTATTTTCCGTTCATAATCGTTTTTGTTTTTTAAAATGATCAATATCATTTCTAGATTTGATAGATTCTCCTAAATTTCATTTCTCTGTTTAATGCATAATTTCAAATCAGTAATCCTAAATTCTCAACAAAATAAACAATTTTCTGTTTTTGTGTTTTTGCTGTCAACAATTTGTGTTTCCTCTTAGCATAATTCAACTAATTTGTATCAGCATATTTCGTTTCTCTCAACATGGTCAGTTTGTTTCCAAGTTTAAATTGACCTTTTTTTTTTAAATTTCCAGTTCATTGTTTTATGCGTGATTTAAATCAAGTTTATCTAATTCTCAGCATAAATAAATTAAATTTCTGTTTATGAGCTTTCTGGTTTTCTGGAAAAATAAAACACAGTTTGATTTTTCCCTAGCATGAAGATTTATCTAATTGTTTTTCATTTAATCTACATCTAAATTTCTGTCTATAATTTTGGAAATCAATACAATTTTGTTTCACTTTTCTATTCAGACACATTGCAAGTATTATTTTTGACAGTCATGATTTTTGTTTAATTCTCTATTTTCCTAAATCGAATCAATTGAAATCTTCTTTAAATTACTAATATTCATTTCCAGAATCTGTTGTTTTTAAAACTTGAATGATCTAATTTATAATTTCATTCTACAAGTTTCCAACCTGGTAAATTTCCTCTATGTTTCTGGTAAGTGAGGCCTGTGTGTATGGAGGAAGAGAGAGTTCCTTCTGATGTTACTGTTCCTGCTATGGTCACACCTTACTCTTTGGCGTGTGGAAGAAACCTTTGGCTGCGTGTGGAAGAGGAGGACAGTCAACCCTTTAGGCTTGCACACCCCTTGTCTTCACCCAAATTCCCTTCCTTGACCCACGTGGAGTGAAGAGGAGAGACCTCTTATTGCGTGGGGAGGAGGGACTGTGTGTAGAGAGCTGGAAGGGGAAGGCAGGTGCATGCCTTCTCCCTTGGCCACACTTCCTTCCTCAATTTGCTGCGCAAGGAGTGAAGGCTCTTAATATAACCTTCACTGGCTCCTCCTTTCTCCTTCCTGGTGTGGGTGAAAGAAGCTATACCTTGTTGCTGTGTCTTCTTCTCAACTCTCCCACAAATTCACAATTTTTAGTGTATGAAAAATAGTAAAAAAATAAACAATCCCCAAAACAAACGATTATTTCTTCTGTATTTTCCCAAATTTGAAAATTTTTTGTTTGTCAAATCTTCTGTGTCCTCATTTCAGATTTTCCTTCTCTATATTTTGTTTTCTCATGCCTTCATGCATGCTCAGATCCATTATTATCTCAATTTGATCTTCAGATCAAATTGTAAATTCTTAGTTTAAGATATTTCCTTCTTTTAATTTCGTTGAGTTCCAATTTTGATTTCTATTTTCAATCAAAATTTTAGAATGAAATTTTTGTTTCCATTTCACAATTTAACTGAATTTAGAAATGAATTCTATTTCTAAATTATAAAATTTCATTTATTTTTGCAATTTCTAATTTAAATATCATTTAAATTTAAAAATAACTTTATTAAACTAAATTTAATAAAAATCAAGTTTGAAACTCAATTACATTAAATTTTCAAATTTTCAACTTCATATTTCAAAAATAAGAATAAAATATTAAACGAACATTCTATTACATTTAAATTGCATTAAATTTCATAATTTTAACAAAATCATCTACGAAAACACATTTTTACAATTTTTTAAGAAATCACACCAAAACCAAAATTTTCGATTTGCAAGCATAATATATGCACGAGACATATAAAATATCAATCTACGTGAGTGTGTGAGATCCCATCTATTCGCACACGTCAATCAGCTAAACAACTCTACCTGATCGTTGTTCTCGCCTTCAACCTCGTTCACTTGTTTCCTGCATTCACTTGCACTCGATTTATCATCAGTAATGACAAACCCCGAAGAAAACATAAATACAATAATTTGCATTTCAATTCAATTTCATCTTCATTTCATTTCGAATTTCAATTAAACTATCTTCTAAATAATCATTAAATAATCTAACTTTGACAAATCAAGTAACATCTGCATTTAAATAAGTAAGTGAAAAATTCATACGTGACACACGCTCTTGAAGGACATCAATCTCAATGCCACCAATAAGAAGAAACATCACATGAAATAAGAAGACCACACTTTGAACAAGAGGTCATGAAATAAAACAAGAAATAAACAAGAGGCACAATGCCCCCCACTTTAAAGAAATTGCTAAACACCATGCTGTGAGCAATTACTTTAAAGTAGAATATGATAGAAGCCAATAGATGAAAGATACATGATATCTTATTTGGAAAGCCCTATGCCAAACATATGTTTCCAAATAAAGCTAAGCCATGAAAAGGAGGTTCCCCCCATATGTAATCCTAAGATAACACATAAGGGATCCATGGATTTGGGGTCAATGTATGTCTTTGCTATAGTGATATAACCAAGATCAGAATCGTCATCATTCCACAAATAACTCATGGAACAATGAGAACAAAGGGAGATTGATACATAGAGAGAAAAGACAAAGGAGAAGCCTTTTGGTTCAACATGGAAGAGACCTAAATATCTCAACACTTTGCATCTCCTCCAAAAGGAAAACATAAGATAAGTGAAAGAACAATGTTTACGATAGATAGAATAATGAAGATACAAATAGAAGAATGTCACGACACTCACTTCCTTTGTATCCTTGCACCAACGGATTGACAAGGGTCATCCAAAGTAGGATCACAAACATAAATACATGCCAAGCAGCACAATACAGGGGATCACATTACACACATGCAATCACATAAAGAACATAAAGCTAGTATGACACATGCTAGCCGACCTAAAGAGAGTCATTCACATCCCAATGTTTATCATCATATATGAAAGGAAAATGACTAGCCAAAGGGACAACAATTAGTTCCAAACTTGGACAAGGCTATCTAACCCCTTTCCCCTCAAATGTAGGACAAGGATGAGTTGATATAACTGATGAGAATGTGCTCCTTGAAATATGGAAATGATTTGTGTTAAATGTAAGACATGTAATAGTGAGCATGCTATGATTCTACAACAATCACATGGTAAGGAGAAGAGTGTGTGTATTCTAGTCAAGTTGGATCCTCAAAGGATTCAAATTTTCTTAATAGCTACTTGTAAACCCCAAAAAATTATCGGTGTGATGTCCAAATATTCTATTATATGCACAATACGGTCCATTTTTATCAAGTAGTTTATGTGTTAATTGTTTAGGTTTAGGTGGTAATTGAATTAATCCCCAATGTAAAAGCATATAGAAATCATGCTCAATTTTGGATAACTTTAATAGATCATGTAAATGTTCAAGAGGATCATAGACCTTATTTTTCTTGAATTTGTATTACTTATGCTCTTTTTCTTTGGTTGGACAATTGGTTGATTTAAAGGTGGAGGATCTAAGGCAACCTTATCCCCTTCACAATTCCTCAATTGGTCTTTGGAAACAATTTTATAAAAGAGGACACCTTTCCTAGTAGGAGAGGTATTGGGAGGGAGATACACAAGATTCTCATGATGGTTCATAATTGGATCTTTTAACATCAAGGCATCCACTTTACAAGGAGGGGAGGTATTAGGAAGATTAGGGTTATCAATGATTGTATCTTCTTTTACCGAATATTCCCACAAATGAGAGGGAGATTAAGAGATGAGTGAGGATGGGGAAAAATGATGTTAAGGAATGTGTCAATGATATGAGCTTGGATACACATAATTTATATTCCCAATTCATTATAAAGTATTCTCCTCATGTTATATATGAAAGGAACCATAATACTATAAATATATTTAACACTCATGAGGTTTTGAAGCTTTTCTAAGGCTTTATCCATTTTTTGTAAGTTTTCTTGAGGAACATGAGCAACAATGGTTTCAGCATCAATAGGAATGGAGGTCATAGGACATGTTATTTCATGTATGGATCTCAACATGGGTTGAAAAGTGTCAACACTATGAGTGAAAGAGTTAGAAAACCTAAGATCCACAATGGATGTACCAACATGGGATGCCATGATTCTCAAACTACATCTCATTGAAGTATTAGCAATAAGACACTAGGTTGTAACACTCATACAAGTTTCACCAAACCAAAAGGGTACCCAAAAATCACTAAAAATATGTTGCAAACACCCATAAATAGGAAGCACAATGCAAGGATGTAAAAATAAATTATCATTTTCAAATATGACATGTAAGAATTTTTTTTTTTTTGAATACAGAAAACTGAAAAATGATATCTTTTGAGTGAAAATTTTATGTTTGAACAAAGCACTTGTTTTGACCAATTAACTTGAATGCAAACAATTTTAGAAAGCTATAATTTCAAAAACTAAAATTGAGATATGAAAACAACAAGAAACAAAGCAAATAGAGACAAATTTATGCCTAGAAATTCAAAAAATGACCTGTAGGACATATTCTCCCTAGGGTGATTGGGTCCTTGCACAAGGGGTGAAAAAATTAAGATCTAGGTTTCTAAGTTGATATTTAAGGTCTCTGATTCAGGTTTTAAACATACACTTTCAGTTACAAATTTCTAGATTTTTATGATTAGAGGCAAATACAATTTGATGACAAGGAACAAGAAAAATGATAACTTTCTAGATGTAATTTATTCTAATTTTCGGATGAAAATGATTGAAAAAACTAGTATGTAGACTATAATGTGAAATGGATGCAAAATGTATGCCAATTTTTGAATTTTTGAAGTTTTAAACAATGCAACATGCAACTTTTAAAACCATAAATGAAATGAAAACTACTGCAATTTTGAAAACCCCAAATGAGATTGAATGCAAAATAATGCAAAATCCCAGATCCAAGGTTTGAAGGACCTCCAATTTCAGAAAGCTTATAATGTAAGAATGTAAGGTTCACCTAAATGAAACAAAGAAAAATAGGTTAAGATGATGGATGGTGAATGAATGAAGGTTGAAATGGAATATAGATCTAAGACACCTACTTTTATTTAGTTTCATTAGGAAAAAGGAGATCTCTCCCAATGGTGAAGTTGAATTTAAACCTTGAAGTGAGTCAAATCTATGGGGATGAGGGATCTTTGATTTTTCTTTACAATAAAAAATGACAAAATGTGCTTTTGAGAGATGAAAACAAAATGCTCAATGAACTCAATTATGTGATGCAAAAATTGAAATTATGAACTAAAGGATAACACAAATAGAAAAAACTCTACAACAAATCCAAGAAGGGAATATTGATGTGTACCTATCATCAAAAGTGATTGCTGAGTGTCTTGCTAAGACATATTCACCCTAGGGTGAATGGGTTTCTATACAAGGATTCAAAATTTGATTTCATAGTTCTTTGGTCCCGAATTTGTACTCTCGATTCCTCCAAATTCCATTGTTGGAAATTCATATATGAATTATGTAGGTGAGTTTTCGTGGCTTGGAAAATTTGATGAAAAATTTGACAACTTTGTAAAATTATACTTTTGATCCAATTCCAGTCCTTCTTCACCTGGAAATATACACACAAAGAGAGGGAAAAATGTTTATTTTTGGGTGGATATGGGTTTGCCTTGGTCAAACCTTGGTTTGATAATTAAACCTTGATAATGAAATATAATTACAAATGGAAAGGATTGATGAATGAACAAATCTATGTCACAACTCACCAAACCCTTAATGGCTACCCTTAGAGGACTGAAGTCTAACACATCTATCTAAGGATTGGATCTTTCTTGAATTGGATTGAACAATTTCTTGGTTTGATACTTGAATGCTTGAAACCTACATCACAATGTTAGCTCCAAAACATAATATGAACAAACATAGCTTTGACATGATGATATGATCTTGATTGCTATTGTAGATGCTTGATAAATATGCTCTTCAATGCTCTTGACAATAATATTTTCTCATATGAAATTTGAATTATGAAACTTAGATTTGAATAGATAAAATAGGTGTTTATCTAATTTCTTGGAAATTAGATTCCATAAATTGAATTTTGAAATTTGAATTTCAATCATTAAAATGTTGCCAAAAACATATTAAAAATTGGGACTTGTCACTTAAGGAGGACCCATTTATCCTTGGGTGAATGGGTCCTAGTGTTGAAGTGAGCAACCAAGATCTTCAATCTGAAACACCAAATAACCTTCACAAGCAATAGAGAGAAGCAACAATGAAAGATGTTATTCCACCAAACAAGAAATACAATATGATACAATATGATCAAGATGTGATCAATACTAGATGCTCAAGATACAATACAAGATGCAAAATATGCTAGAGATGACTTGCTTATAAAGGCAAGGTGAAAGCTAGGATAAGACAAGATCATGAAAAGTGTCTTAATCCTATTACATGAGAAAAATAACTCCTAACTACCTAGGATAATGTAAAGTATAGATAAGACAACAAAGACTTCTAGAAGAAATATTATATCCTATGTATACTTAACATGTGAACTAAGTCCCCTAAGTCCCTAGTAAAGAATTAAATAGGGACAAGAATTTATTCACACCAACACCCCCCTTAAGTGAAACTTAGGGAGGAAAAAACCAATGCAAAAATGCAAAAGATGGGTCCCGACAACAAGGCCTGATGAGGTACCCATGTACAAAACAAACTATGATAAGCGGAGAAAAGTTGTAAAACCCTATAGGAGAAAAATACTCTTGAAAAGAGAGAAAAAGATGCAAATAAAAGTGAAGAAGGAAGGAGGACTCATCAAGAACCCCCAAGGATAACTTCCTTCACCCCACGCATTAATCACAACTGTAGATAAGGAGGTGATGCCAAAGGTTTAGTGAAGATGTCGACAACCTGTTGATATGTAGGAAAATACTCCAAGCTGAGAACACTATCCTGGATGAGCTGCCTGATGAGATGCATATGGATCTCAATAAGATTAGTACACTGATGCTCCATTGGGTTACAATATATATGGATGAAATTTTGGTTATCACACCAAAGAGTAGTGGGATGAGTGGAAGGAAACCCAAACTCAGTCATCAACTAACAAAGCCAGAAAACCTCCTGACAAGCCAAGACTACACTTTGATACTTAGCCTCCATTGATGATAGTGCAATAAAAGTATTATTATTACATGACCATGCAATTAGACCAGAACCAAGGAAAAAGTTAAAGCCAAAAAGTAGACTTCCGATCATTGACATCACCAACCCAATTGGAGTTAGTGAAGCCCACAATTTGTGATTCTCCTGATGTATAATGAATGCCAAAATGTGTAGTGCCCTAAATGTATCTCAAGATACATTTGGTGGCATTCTAATGAATCTCATGAGGATCTTGTGAGAAGTGAGGGATAAGGCCAACCATAAAGGAAATATCAGTATGACTATGTTTCAAGTACAAAATACTACCAACCAATTGATGATACAAGGTAGGATCAACTGTAGGAGTAGTGCAATTGGTAGACAATACAACACCTAACTGAAAAAAGTGGGGGAAGGCTTGCAATCAACCATACCAAACCTTTGAAGAAAATAAAGAGAATACTTCTACTAAAAAGTGAAGATCCCCTCAAAATTTTGATGAACCTGAAGACTAAGGAAGTAATGAAAAAAACCAAGGCCAGTCATATCAAATCGCTCCATCAATGCTCATTGTGTACTCTAAATCTTGGAAATAGAACACCCTATGAGAACCAAATCATCTAGATAGAGCATAAGAATGAGAAGATCCTCTCCATGTCTCTAAGTATACATTGTAGGATCAAAATGGCAATGAGTGTAGCTAGAAGCAAGAAAAAAGCTATCCATCTTCTCATACCAAGCTCAAGGGGCCTGTTTAAGACCATATATTGAATTTTGAAGTCTATAAATAAGTAGAGAGTCCTGCACAAAACTTGGTGGCTACTCCATATAAATCTACTCATGAATATCCCCATTGAAGAAAGCACTCTTCACATGTATATGATATACTGACCATCCTTGTGATACAACTATAGAAAGAACAAGGTAAATCGAATCCATCTTGGCAAGAGGAGCAAAGGTCTCGAAATAGTCAATTCCTTCAACTTGAGAAAAATCATTTGCAACAAGACAAGACTTGTACTTGTCAATGGAATCGTTTGTTGCATATTCGGTACGATACACCCACTTACATCTGACCAAATTTCTTCCATTAGGAAGAGGTACAAGATCCCAAGTATGATTCTTTATCAAAGAAGGATACTCATCAGCCATAATACTATCCCACTCAAAAATACCTGAAGCATCTAAAAACTTCTAAGGATCATCTAAAATGACATGACTCAAAAGACTAATACCTGAAGTCTGAAAATGAGTGAATGAGTGTTTGTGGGATACCAACAAGAAGAAGAACCTTCTAAAGAGTAACACAAGCCCATCGTGGCCTGGGGGTGGATTAGGAGGTGGATCAAGACCATCATAAAAATATTCCTCAAGAAGAAAAACATCCTCAAGTGAAGAAGATTGAGTAGGTTGTGATGAAGAATTCAAAGGAGGATCTATCTATGTGAAGGACTCAACAAACTAAACATCATGACAAAAATGTACCTCTCATGTTTCAGGATCAAACAATTTGTATGCATTCACATCCTCATAATAGCAAACAAAAATGAACCACTGAATCTTCTTCTATATTGATTTATGTTGATCATCCAGAATGAATGCCTAAGCCTCATTTCCAAATAATTTGAAGGATACATTAGGATTGTGATGAGACCAAGCCTTTTCAGGAGTCATATTTTGCACTACCTTGTGAGGCATACAGTTTTGAATATAATTGGCACAATAGATAACTTCGGCCCAAAATGCTGAAGCCATGTACCTTGAATGAATCGTGCAATTGGCCATCTCCCATAGAGTCATGTTATTTATCTGTACCACACCATTCTATTGAGGAGTGTAAAGAATTGTGTGTTGATGAATAATACCATGTTCACTGTAAAAATATTACAATTCCTGATTGACATACTCCTCGTGTGTATCTGTCAAAGAGAAAAGCTTGAATGCTTCTCCACAAATGTTTTGAAGGTATTGAAGATGGTGAGAACCTCACTCTTGAGCTTCAAAAAGTAGGCCCACATTGGGAAAAATCATCAATGAAAGTGAGAACATACTTAGCCCCTGAAAAAAGAGTTAGGAATGAGATAAGATCACTGTGGACCAACTCAAGGGGTGTGGTTACACGTGTAGCTTGAACCTTAGGAAAATGATCTTGATGTTGTTTTCCAAGAACACATCTTGGAAAAAAACCATATATGCAAGAGATCTTTGGAAGACCAACCACTAAGTTATGTGTGTGCATCTGCTAAAGATATCTATAGTTCAAGTTCCCAAATATTTCATGCCAAAGTTTGCTCATTAAATCAAAATGAGCAATAAAACATGAACCCGATGAAGACTCAAATCCATCAAACCGATAAAAATGGTTCTCATGATCAACTATCCCTATAGCAAAAACCTTATCAAGATCTTGCAACTGTCTAATAGTCACATTCTATGGAGTAAACTCGACTGAATTTCCATATCGAGAATGACAAATCTGATATATGGAAAGTAGATTCACTAAAATATCAGGAAAAAGAAGAACATTCTTAGTGAAACCACATAGCATATGAATGGTGCCTATCCCCAAAACTAGAATCTGTGAAGTAGAAGTATGAGAAATGGAATCAAGAAGATCACATGAATTGGTCATGTGATGTGAAGCACTTGAATCGAGAATCCAACTATCTGTAGGTGAATGAATGGAACATGCTAAAAGAGCTTGCCCTTTGCCCATGGAAGAAGAATTATGCATTGAAATATTATGTTTCCTCATAGATTCCTCCAAGGATTCTAGTCTCTTGAAATAATGAGACTCATCATGCCTAATTTTACCACAAAATGAACAAGGATCTCCTTTCTTTTTCTTGGACTTGGAAGAAGAATCTCCAAAGGTAGAAAAATAAGGAGATAGAGTGGAATTTTGATTGTTCTTCTACTTCATTTTGGAGGGAGACTTACTACCTGAAGATGATTCTCTCTTCGGATTCTTCTTATTCTTTCCTTTACCCTTGAAATATTGAGCCATTAGAGCTGATTTTTAGAGCTAGATAGTGCATCCAACTGAACTAACTTGGCCTCCTCCCTAGTAAACGCTCACAAAAAAACTCAAAATAAGGAATTTTATAATATTTCCCCATGGAATCCATATTAGAATAGAAAGTAGAAGAAAACACTTGATAAGGGCCTCCTAAATTAGATAGAATCAAGAAGATACATTCATCACCATATTTATCATGCACACACCCTTTTAATTGTGACAAATTCATTTTGAATTATGCAAGAAAATATTGAATAGAAGGAAATGAATCTAGAGAGAGTGATTGGAGATCCACTTGAAGCTACAAGATTTTGAATTGATTGAATTTACCATACAATTCTTCAAGCTTTTCCCAAACATTCTTAGGTGTTTTAAAGTCTGCAATATGAAACAACAAGTTATCAAATACATGTAAGCCAATGAGCACTTTTTCTTCATCCATTTTACATCTATGTGTAAATTTTTCATATTCCCTTGTGAAATTAGGTTGTTGTGCATCTAAAATTGGCCACAAACCCTTAGATTGTAATAATTGAGTCATTTTTAGCTTCCATGTATGATAATTGTATGGAGTGAGTGGTTCAATTTGCCTTAGATTTTCCATGTTGGATAGAATACTACCAAGAGAAAGAAGACAATGCGATACTTAAATTGTACCTTTCACCCCCCAAGAATGTATTAAAACTAAATTCAGAACCCCCCAGCAAATTACAATGAAGAAATTTTATAATTTTTACAAGTGACAAGCTCAAATCAACCATTTATAAAACATGATGATTTTTTAAAGTTTTAAGAAAAAATGCTTGTGAAAACTGAAAATAGACGTTAAAAATAGATTCCTTGCAATTTTCTAAGCAATTTAAAAAAAAAGTGCCAAATTTTGACTTCGTATGCAAAAGTTATGCTAGTTACAAGTAATAAATGAACCTATACCTTTAGGCTAAAAAATTGGCAAAAAATGGAAAAATATGCAAAATTCACCTATACCACTACAAATTTCGTTGAACCACCTTTTTGACAATATCTTGTTTGTAAAAAATGGACACTGTGGAAAATGATGAATTTTTGAAAATTTGGCTGAAATTAGGCTCGTAGTGACATCCCCTTGCAAAATAAAAATTTGCCAAAAATGAAATACGTCTAAAATAGACAAATTTTATATGAGAATAAGGGTTTTTGGGTCTTATGAATGCAATGGAAAGGTTCCTTTGGGCTGAAAGTCCTCTAGTAAATAGTTGTTCACCATATTTGAGCTTCAAACCCCCGTTTACCAAAGTTGCAAATGGTGACCAAATCGAGTGAAATAAAAGCCATATATGACTTTATCAAGCCTCCTAAATGCAATGGGACAACCAAAAATACTGCCACTATAGCTAAAAGTTCCACAATCACCAGAGCTCACCTAAAAGAATACATGTAATATAGGATCAATAGGTCTTTACAAACCCTTTTTGATTCTCAAGATTGTATTGAAACGCAAGAGATGAGCATACAAGAATTTAAAAGATCATAAAAGAAACTCAAATCACAATAGAAAACTTGATGGTGAAACTCTCTGAGAATAAATGAAGGAGATTTCAAGATTCAAAGCTCTAATACCATGTTGAAGAGAGCAACCAAGATCTTCAATTTGCAACACCAAATAACTTCCACAAGCAATAAAGAGAAGCAACAATGAAATATGCTATCCCACCAAAAATATGATACAATATGATAAAATAGGATACAATATGATCAAGATGTGATCAATAATAGATGCTCAAGATACAATACAAGATGCAAAATATTGTAGAGATGCCTTTCTTATAAAGGCAAGGTGAGATATTTGATTATACAAAATCATGACAAGTGTCTTAATCTTATCACATGAGACAAATAACTCATAACTACCTAGGATAATATAAATTCTAGATAAGACAACTAATATTCTAGAAGAAAGCTTATATCCTAAGAAAACTTAAAATGTGAACTAAGTCCCCTAAGTCCCTAGTAAAGAATTAACTAGGTACAAGACTTTGTTCACACCAACAATTGGGACCTAAATCCAGAACACATAATTTCCAAGATGTTTAAAATAATGTTAGCATTTGTTTAATGTAGGTTTCCCTTTTGGAAAATGCAAAAAATAAGGCTTAGAAATGCATAATTTAAGAAATTAGAAGCTTAATTAAGTCTAATTAATTAAGGGGATGCAAACATAGTGTGAAAATATAAAGGAGTACATTTTCCTACACTACACTTGTAAAAACTTAAGGATTATCTAGCATCACCTCTAGTATTGATGCATTTGGTTCCAAAAAACTCCTTTGATATTATATATTTCATCCACATTTTTAGCATTAGGCACTCTCTTGGTATAACATGACGAATCTGAGAAAGAAAGAGTGGTCTACTACTGTGAACCCCTAAACCTACAAATGCACAAGAGCAACAAAACACGTTAGGTTGTTAGATCAAATGCATGCAAACAAGTATAAGAGATTCCCCATGAAATCCATCTATTTAAACTAAAATTAGGAAAATGGAGAACACAAAACAAGAAATTAAACTAAATCCTAATTAAGCCAATAGATTAGTGATCCCATGGGGGAATTGGTGCCAATGAAGTGTTGCAATTGGCCCTTTCCCAATTCCTAAGTTGCAGTGTAGATTGATTGAACAATGGTCAAATATCCAAAGAGATTTTGAGCATAACCTTGTTACAATTTATGAAAATGGTGAATGATTGAGTGAGATGGGAAAAATTAGCTCTCAATATGAAGAGAGTAACTTTACATGAAGATTGTGGATGAGAAATGAGGAGAGAAGCCTCCAATTTATAACTTTCAATTTGGAAGAGAAAGTAAAATTTGAGCAATGTGGGACTAACTTTCAATCCAATGGTTGAATGCCACATGTCATGATGTGAATGGTTAGTGGTTGTGCACATTTTGGCCAAAGTGCCAATAAATGCATTTAGTTTAAATTTGAAATGTGAGATGACTTGTTGAAGAGGGAAGAGAAATGAAGTTAATGTCACTTGGCTCAAGGCCAAGGAAATGTAAGAGGTCTTAAATTCCTCATTGGAAGGACCAAGTCCACTTGGCCTTTTTGAATTCAAATAAGGGAATATTTCCTTTTGATGCCATGTGAGGGAAACTAGAGAATTAAATAAATCAAAGTAATTGATTTATTGTGCAACTTGCATTCTCTAGAGGATTTTAATGAGAGGGATTAACTTAATCATGGTTTTGATTAACTTAATGAAGAATTAGATAATGTGACAATTTAGACTTAATTTTATGAATTGATTTAAGTCAAGAATTGAGAGGAAATGATTATTAAATAAATGATTTGATTTATTTAACTAAGGAGGGAAATATTAGATTAAATCAAATAAGGTTTAATTTATTTGATTTAATAAGAGGACTTTAGAGAATTTAATCAAATAAAATGATTTATTTAATTAAACAAAAATGCAAGTTTAATTAAATTAAACTGATTAATTTAATCAAAGAAGGTGATAGACCTAATCAGATGAATAATGGTTCATTAGATTAAGAAATAGAATTACAATGAAATGCTGAGAGTGTGATTCCGAAGGAAATGATGTTAGTGATCAGGATCAAGCGTGCCAAAATGAAACTATACATTTTCCATGTCTACAACTACATCAACCAAAACTTAGTAGGCTATGAGCTTAACTATACTCCCATTGAGCGAGCATGTCTAGTTGTCATATTATCTTCACAAAAGCTTCGACACTATAAGATCAGTTGTCAAACTAAGATCATTTCTAATATAGAACCTTTAAAGTATCTCTTATCAAAAACAACACTCATAGGCCACATGGCTGAATGGGTAACAATACCTAAAAAATTTGACATAGAGTATGAGGACAAAAAAGTTATCAAAGGACAATTTATATCTGATCAGTTAGTAGAGGAACCATTATATTATGAGAATCCTCTCATATTAGAATTTTTTGATGAGGCAATATTAACCATCACTCCCACTAGTCAATGTAAGCTATATTTTGATGGATCCTACACCCAACATGGTTTAGGGGTAGGAGTCCTATTAATCACCCCTCAAGGTGATTGCATACCAAATTCATATTGAATAGAATTCCCATGCACAAAATAAATTATCCGAGTATGAAACTCTTATTACAAGATTAAGAATGGATATACAGTGATAAATCAAAGAGCTACAGGTCTATGGTGATTCCCAACTAGTAGTGAGACAAGTCAATGATGAATAATAGATAAAAGATGACAAATTGCTTCCATACAAAATAATCATTGATAGTTTCAAACAATATTTCACTACCATCTCATTCAAGAAAATACCTAGAGTCAATAAAAAGGATGAAAACTCTATGAAAACCATTGGGTCTCTCCTAGACATGCCACGTAATAGTCAAAAGTGTGAGTTTCTTGTGGAATAATTATTGATACCAACATTTGAGGTCCTCAAATCAGAATTTATGTGTTAAATTGTTGGTCTCAATTCCCCTTAGTACCATGAAATTTAGACCTATTTTTAAAATGATACTATACCACCTAAAATTACCATGAATCTCAAGAAAACCTTTTATATACCAATAATATCGCTTCACCATTATTGGTGACACCATTTATCAAAAGATTCTTGATGTTATATTTCTTAGATGTCTTAAGTCAGAAGAAGCTACACTTGCACTATGAGAGGTGCATGAAGGTGTTTGTGGGTCAAATTATAGTGGCCCTACTCAACTAAGAAGCTAACAAGGACATGATACTATTGGCCTACTATGAATCAAGAAGCACATTGATTTGATAACAATTTTTTACAATGTCAACAACATGGCGATCTTATTCATACACCAGCACAAGATTCACAACCTATCACCACACTATGGCCCTTTTCACAATGGGGAATTGAATTCATAGGTAATATTTCTTCTAAATCCTTCAATGATCATAAGTTCATCATAACCATCACTGAGTACTTTATGAAGTGGATAGAAGCCATCCCCCTCACCTACATTACCAATAAACAAATAGCTAAGTTTATCCTAAATTACCTATTTTGTTGGTATGGTGCCCCCCATGCCTTCATCATAGATAATTAAAAACCCTTCAAAATTAGGATGTATGAAATATTTGCTCCCAATTTCATATCCAACATCACTTTTTCATGCCATACTAGCCTAGGGAAAAAGTCAAGTTGAAGTCTCTAATAAAACTATCCTAAAAATCATAAAAAATATACTTAATGACACTAACCATGATTGGAACCTCTAACTTAATCCTACCTTATGGGCCTACCATACCAACATCCGAATGCCTACAAGTGCTACAACATATTCTATAGTCTATGACACAAAGGAAATCTTTCCTATCGAGCTTGAACATCCTTCACCATGTACTCTAAACACTTCTACAATATCTCCTTACAAGACTCATTCTCCCTTTTCAACTTTTTCACATGAGTTTCTCTCCCCCTTTGACATCAATGGAAAAGGAAAGCTTTGCATGAAGAAACTTGCCATATAAAGCTCTGATCACTCCCCCTTAGGAGTGCACCCACATCACGTACTACAACAATGCACCTCTCTACTCCTCTTGAGGAGTAGACCACAATCACCAATCTAGATAAAAAATAATCTATGAATCCACTGGACTAATGCACCTCCATGTGAACCTAGTTCAAGGAAGGAGGGGTAGTAATCACTAACTTCCCTCTGAGATACTCAAAATTATCCTTCGGAAGGGACTTAGTGAATATGTCAACAATTTGTTCCTTAGTAGATACATATTCAAGTCTAACTTCATTCTGCAACACCTTTTCCCTCAAGAAGTGATACTTGATAGATATGTGCTTTGTCCTAGAATGCATCACCGGATTATTTGAAATGTTTATTGCACTTTTATTGTCACAAAAGATAGAGATAGGATCATCACACATCACACCTATGTCCTTCAGAGTTTTCTTTATCCAAAGCACCTATGTAAAATAGGATGCTGCTGCAATGTACTCAACTTCTACAGTGGATAAAGAAACTAAATCCTATTTCTTACTCAACCATGAGACCAATCTTCCTCCAAGGAAGAATGCACCACCACTTGTAATCTTTTGGTCATTTACACAACCAACCCAATATTCATCAGTGTAGGCATTCAATGTGAAATCAGTATCCTTAGGATACTATAGCCCATAATTTGGAGTTCCATTAAGATATTTGAATATCCTCTTCATAGCTGTAACATGTACTTCTTTAGGTTTTACTTGAAATATTGCAACCAAACATACTGCATGCATGATATCCAGTCTAGTAGTAGTGAGATACAATAGTCCACCAATCATAGATATGTACATGCTTTGATCAACTTTAGAAGATTCATCATCCTTACTTAGCTTACATTCAGTTACCATAGGGGTACAAACCGATTTGGAGTCATCCATTCCAAAATTATTCAAAAATTCCTTAACATACTTAGATTGTGAAATGAATATCCATTATCAGTTTGATTTACTTGAATTCAAATGAAGAAATTCAACTCACCAATCATAAAAACTTCAAACTCTTTTTGCATCTCTTTTACAAATTTATTACACATACCTTCATTTCCACCAAAGATAATATCATCAACATATACCACAACTATCAACATTTTGTTTCTCTCAAATTTGAAGTAAAGATTGCTATCTATAGATCCTTTGCTAAATCCTTGCCATGTCAAGTATCTATCCAATGTTGCATAGCAAGCTCTGGGAGCCTATTTAAGTCCATATAGTGCCTTTTTCAACTTGTAGACCATATTTGGTTTGTCTGACAGCTAAAATACTTTCGGTTGCTCCATATATACTTCTTCTTCTAGTTCTCCATTTAGAAATGCAGACATGACATCCATCTAATACACTTTGAAGTCTTTATGAGCTAAAAATGAAAAGAACATCTGAATGGCCTCCATTCTTGCAACTTGTGCAAATGTCTCTTCAAAATATATTCCTTCAACCTGTGAATAACCTTTGCATACAAGTCTTTCTTTATTCCTTTCCACTTCACCATCTTCATTTAGCTTATTCCTGAATACCCATTTTGAACCAATTACATTCTTGTTTATAGGTCTACAGACTAGTTCCCATGTCTCATTCTTCTCCATCTGTTGTAGTTCATGTTTCATTTATTTAACCCAAATCTTATCATTACATGCTTCATTCACAGTCTTAGGTTCTATATTAGAAAGTTGTAGACATGTAAAATTGACTTGACACCTATCACACAACACTGAACAACATCAAACAACAATGAATGACATAAAACAAAACT
The DNA here is from genome assembly GCA_007115665.2 of Sequoiadendron giganteum. Classification (NCBI taxonomy): domain Eukaryota; kingdom Viridiplantae; phylum Streptophyta; class Pinopsida; order Cupressales; family Cupressaceae; genus Sequoiadendron; species Sequoiadendron giganteum. The sequence goes on along the minus strand of CM021103.1, from coordinate 355,368,750 downwards.
AAATGAAATCAAAACAACACTGAACAACATCAAAAAACCTTAAGCAACATCAAACAATATGGAACATCATCTCACATCATCTCAGAATGACTTAGAATCATTCTGTAACATCTCAAAATGACTCAGAAATCATCCTGTAACACTTCAAAATGACTCAGAATCATCCCGTAACACTTCAGAATGACTCATAATCATCCCGTAACACTTTAGAATGACTCAAAATCATCCTATAACACTTTAGAATGACTCAGAATCATCTCGTAACACTTCAAAATGACTTAGAATCATCCCGTAACACTTCAGAATGACTTAGAATAATCTCGTGACACTTCAGAATGACTCAGAATCATCCTATAACACTTTGGAATGACTCATAATCATCCCATAACACTTCAAAATGACTCAGAATCATCTCATGACACTTTTGAATGATTCAGAATCATCCCGTAACACTTCAGAATGACTCAAAATCATCTTGTAACACTTCAAAATGACTCAGAATCATCCCGTAACAATTCATAATAACTCAGAATCATCCTGTAACATCTTAGATCATCTCAGAATCACCTCGAAATAGTTCAGAATCATCCCGTAACATCTTGGATCATCTCAGAATCATCCCAAAACACTCAGAATCATACCACAATGTTCCCACATTGCACCACATCACATCACATCAAAATGACATAAAAAACCCTAATTCCTCTATTAATTGAATAAAACAACATTATTTAATTAATTCACTTTTTCATCATTTCAGACAAATTTAATAAATTTTATTTATTTAATAAAGTCCTAGAAACCCTAATTGCTTTGTTAATTGAATAATACACCATTATTTAATTAATTTATGTTTCATCATTTCGACAAATTAAATAAATCTCATTTAATTAATAAAGTCCTAATCCCACCTTATTTCATCCTGATTAATTAAATAATGCCAATTATTTAATTACGTCACTAAATCACCTTATTTCCCTAAGTGGATTAAATTATTAAATAATAATTTAATTACAACACTTTTCCTCCAAAAGTTTGAATTAAATCAAACTATTCAAATCAATTATCAAAAATCAAATCAAACTAATGCAACTTTGTTTGTAAAATTCAAACTTGATTTACACATTCAAATCCCAAAAAGGAATTAATTAATTAAATCAATTAATTTATATTCCTCACCCACTTTCTGATTGAGAAAATTACGATTGTTGACTAAACAATCTAATTTGTTAACTAATCAATCTATTTTTTAACTAATCCATCTATTTAGTTAACTAAACATCACATTCCTAACTAAGTCATCACAAAGTTAACTAATCCATCTATTTAGTTAACTGATAAATTAGAGTCTTGACTAGCCGATCTATTTCCCACTCACACAAATTGTGCAATCAACTTTGCACAATTATCTCATGTCTAAATCCTCTCAACACACTCCGACTGTTGATCTGGATATTCTTCAAAATGATCTTGATCGTCCATTTCAAATATCATTTTCTATATAACAAACCCCTTTCCTCACAAATAAGGATTGGAGAATTCATATACATTGAGCAACAAAGTGCTATCAAGATCATCCACGAGAGAGAGATTCATCCATCATCTTCGATAAAACAAACAAACCAAGCATTCATCCACACTTTGCACACGAACTTTGGAGGCTTTGCTGTGATAAGAACAATCCAACATCAAGCAAATACACTCCGCTACAGGATGGTAAAAGCTATCTTTTGTTCTCATTTTGGTAATTAGTAGATTCCTTATCATGTTTGCATTAGTATAGTTTCAATTTTGTATGTGTAGGTTTCCAGATTTTAGATTTTGAGCTTTTTGGCTGTAGATCAGTTTTCTTCATCAGATTTCTCTAATGTCCTCATTCCCTCTCACACATTTTGGCATGCCTGATGGGACCCTTGTGCCCTTTACTTATTTTTGTTTGAGCCATTTTTGAAGTTTTAGGTCCCGAAAATGCTTCTGTCACACTTTTCACGCTCTCAATCTAAAGACCCGAGCATCTGTCTGGAAAGTTTGAGCATCCGTCTGACAAGAAAACTGCACATTTGTCAGAAGAATGGCAAATTTTTCAGAAGAACTGTGCACTTTTCATGGGAATGGAACATTTGTTTAAGACTGGTACATTTGTAATTTCCTGAGTGAGCATCTGTCTGATGGGGTTTTGAGCATTTATTCTTAAAACTGTGTAGTTGTCTGAAACCAATGCATTTGTCTTTTATGTTCTGAGCATTTGTTCTGATAGACAAATGCACCAATTCGGCACTCTTGTAATATGTTTTCACTAACAGGTGTTTTGTTTTTGATGTGTAGGAAAGAATTGATAGGTTTGATGTAGGATTCCAACAACTCTAACATGTTTATTGTAGGGAAGATGATCGGTCCCAGTTGTTGAAATTAATTTTTTTAACTTAGGAATTTTCACTTTTGGTGCTCTAAAATGAACAACAACAAACTCACATTTTGATTTTGGTGTTGATAAAAAGAAAAATTTCAAGCTTTTTTAACTTAGGAATTTTCACTTTGTTGCTCTAAAATGAACAACACAAACTCACATTTGATTTTGGTGTTGATAAAAATGAACAAATTTTAAGCTTTTTAACTTAGAAACTTTCATTTGGTTCTCATAAAAAGAAAAAAAACACTTCAATTTTGGGCTCTAAAAATGAACACATTTAATGTTTTCATAAGTAGGAACCTTTAATTTTGGTGCATAAAAAAAAAGTGAAATCGTTTTCATTTTGTTGATGCACGCACGTTACTTACATTTGTTGACCAAGATAAGATGAGGATTGCCTTTCATAGAAACACCTCATTTGGAGCTCATAAAAATAAAAAAATGCTTCTTTGTGATTTCTCACCATTGCTATCTTAATTGATTGATGTCTTGAACACTTCATATTGGTGTAAGTTAATTTTTTTTTTTGTTTTTCTTTAAAACAAAATTTTGGGGTATAACATCGCTCAAGGTGTTTAAAATGAATCAAATTGCAATGAAGTGTTTTTTGTGCATATGGTGATTGGAAAAGCTAAAAGTGTTTTATATTCTCCCCTCACACCTTTTGTTGATCTTGGGTGAGCGAAATAATATTTTTAAACATTGCACTTTATTTTTCAAATTTACCTTAAAGAGGGGGCTTGCCTTGAGATACATCTCGTGCTAGAGAACTCATTGCAAGGTCTTGAAGCACATTTATCGGTGGGATATATTAAAGGTTGCAAAATCATAAGAAAGTAGCTTCAGGCCACGCTGATAATAGAATGCACCTAATCCCATGCCTTAAGTGGAATGGGAATGGTTAAAGAGCCTTAAGTGGCCAATGGGTGAGTGTAAGATTTCTGCATTCACAGTTATCACTAAGAACCAAATTGTTTTAGAAGATACCCTATTATCCAAAAAAATTCTCTGAAAGTGGTGCATCGGAATATACTTATGAGAAGTTACTTTCCATGTCTGACTACAGGACCGTGCCATAAGTTGCATGTAAAATCGTCTCTTCAGAGCATGAAGCAGGCCTACCTAAGAGAATGGTGTCTATCTCGTAGGGTTGTAATTGCTGGTTTATGTTAAACTTAGCCCATTACATTCAAAAAAATTTGACATCAAATTCTATGTTTGACTTAAATAAAAAAAAAGAACACATTCAAAACAAACATTGAACAAGATGGTTAAACCACAAACCCTTTGATTTAGTGTACACTTGTGAGAAAAGCCTTATGTTTACATTCCTTTGAAAGAATCTTTCCTTAAAGGTTTCTAACCATTCTGGCTTTGATTTTAGGGTCATTAATCAAAGTAAACATTTGGAAACTATGGCTTGGGTGTTGTGATTTCACAACCTAAGTTATAGACATAGAGGTCACATAAGTCCATGGTTGCGAAGTCAGTCCAAGTGTTGTCTTATCACTTGCCATAATTCAAGATACAAAGAAAAAGTTGAAAAAGAGTTGTTCACGAGATCGTTGTTCAAACCAAAAAATTTGGAAAGACAAAAGGTCATATAGTCCTACATCCATTATTTCCATCCTACCTATTTGAAATCAAAATCAAGCAAACCATTAAGGTCATTCCTCCACTCAGAAGTCCATGGTATTAACAGTTACTTGGGACTTGCAGATAGTGCAAGTAGACTTTCCCGCAACATATCCTCTGGATAAGGAAGTGGAATATAGACCTTGTAGACACATAAAAATGACCTAGGCCCACAAGCTCTATTTTACCACTTTCATCCTAACATAATTATAACATTTAATTATGTCCTTGGTCCACATTCGACTATTAATTAAGTAGTTCATTATTATTTAATTAATTCATGTCTATTGTATTCCTCATGATTATTAAATAAATAAATTTTATTTATTTATTCAATACGTCATTAGTTATCTATTGTCTTCTTACAATTAAATCAATTTATTAAATTATTTAATTACCTTTATTCATATATTCTTCTTGATTATTAAATAAATGAATTTTATTTATTTATTTACTATCACTAATTCTCACAATTAAATGAATTTATTAATTTATTTAATTATCGGTCATAATCCTCTAAATTAAATAATTATGTTTAATTATTTAATTACCTAATTTCACATTCCTCTCATTTTAAATAAATGAAATTATTTAAAATGATTTCATTTTATTTTGTTTTATTAACCATCTCTTCATTTTAATAAATAATCTAAAAAATATTATTTATTGTCACATAAAACCCTTATTTTGAATTAATTTAATTAAAAATGGTAATCTTCTTCCAAAAATCAAGTAATTGAGCAAATTTTTAATTTTTCCAAATCTGCTTTTCAGTTCAACTCTTATCTTCTTGATTTTCTAAAATCTTTATCTTTTTGACTCATTATCACATTTATTCTCAACTGTCGATTTGATTTTATCAAATGATATCTTGGCCACTCATTTAACAAATTTTCCCTAAACCTAATTAGGGATTGTCACATGAAATCTCGTCCACTGATTTTAGGCTTTGTCAACTTTTAATCTCGTCCGTTCATCCAAAATTACATTTTTTTTATAAAATGTCAATTTTTCTCACAATTAGGGCACCACTTCATTATTATACCACTTTACCACTTTATTATTGCACCACTTCGTATTTAGAATCACTTTCATTATGTTTAGAATTTACTTTCCATTTTAGGCATATTCATTATCATAATATGTTATCACTCAAATCCTTCAAAACTTGCATATGACAATGGCATAGTCAATTTGCTCACACAGATCTGAGGGCAAAAATCATATGCTGCAAGCTAGGAGGTTTTATGGAGGTGAATCATGCAAGCTTTGACAGATATTAGGTATAATCATTTTTGTTTTATGCTTTCTTTGTACTTCATAATCTTCTTTGGGTTTTATTTAATCTAACCATGCTAAATCCATTAACCTGAAAATTAACCCATTGATACATTGGCGAACCTGACACACTTATTTTTTCTGTAGTTTTTGTATGACTTTCGGGTTTTTCTATTTTTTTTTGTAGGTACAAGTACAAAAAACCACAATTTCTTGACGAAATGACATATATGTTCTAGAAAACTGCATTTGCTACATAGCACAATGCATCTGACAATACGAGCTGCACTTGCTACATTCTGTGCCACATTCGACTGTCAACATCAAACCACAATCGCATGTCAAAATCATGACGCATCTGTGTGTTCAAAATCTGCATCCACCTATCAAAACCGTGATGCATCTGTGAGTTCAAAAGCCGCATCTGCCTGGTAATTCAATTTCCTATATTTTTATTGCACCCATACTTTCGCGTTTTGATTTGTCATTTTTGGCTTGTTTTTATTTTTCGCTAATGTTTTGTTTGCAGCTGTGCTTAGGGGGGATAACTTAGTTTTTGGAGGATGATGCATAGAAGACCAATGAGAAAACCACAAAAAAAAACTTTTTTTTCTGCAAGACAAAAGCCGAAGATAAAATTGAAATTACTAATCATTTGCATGCAGGACCTTATGAAGACATTGATTTGTTTTAAAGCTTTATGTTTGGTAGATAAAAAAATGTCATTTGGGCTTAAAAATTAACCAGTGTTTTTTGTGCCTGCTCATGTTAGTCTAGAACCCCACGATTCGGTATATCGAAGTATCCTCTCCCCTTGCGCATTCGTGCGATCCTGGGTGTAAGAGAAATGGTTGTTGACTCTAGAACTTGAGCCTATCTTGGTGGGAAAAAGTACTCACCCCAAGATGACTCAGACCGGTAACATGCTAAAGCCAAGCAACTTCCAATCGGTATATAAAAGTGGATTTTTGGGGGAAACCCTAGAAATCACACTCACTGTTCTGATGAGAAGGGCATAAATGTTCTCTCACCGTACTGGATGGTTCCCCATGAACAAAATTCCCTTACTAAAAGCCATGTTGTAGTTTCTCCAAAATCCTTTCTATTTGCTGGTCCAGCAGGTTCGGACCTGTGAAGCCATCTTACATATTTACGGTTCATGTGTGGAGATGAGATGTATTCCATGGGAATTTCATGGGTACAGTAGCTTGGATGCCCCGTATAAGTGAGTGCCATGTACAGAAGCCAGTGGGGTCAAGCTACTAGTCATCCACCTTGAATATGTGTAGTTGGATTTATCCAAGTAAGAACTCAGTAAATATTGTCCAACACAGCCTAGGGTGTAATTGTTCTCTAATTTAAATAGATCCATCACATGCAAACTGAAAACACATTGTATTTAGTGCTTGTTTTTGATTTTTTCATCAAACAACTTGATCATCAAAATAGAGTCAATTGAAACATCATATTCAGAAAACCACAATTGTTATTTTTGAGCCACATATGTATCTGCGAGCCGCAACTGTCAAAAAAAATGCCGCATGTGTCTGTCAACAACTTTTAGTCCAGTCTAGTTGCTGAGCCGCAACTGTTATCTTGAGGCGCATGTGTATCTGTGAGGCACAACTGTCAAATGAAAAAACCACAACTGTCTGTCAACGGGGTTAAAGTCCATACTTTGAGTCACATCTAACAACTTGAGTCGCATCTAAAATACATTAAACTGCATTCGCTTGATGTGAAACACATTTGGTATCCGAAAAGCCGCATTTGCAAAAAACACCGCATTTGAAATTTCCATAGCCACAACGCATTTGCTTCCTGTAGCGACACATCCTCTTGACATAAAACCAAAAACTGTCACAGACCATAATTCAAGTCCAGACATCTTCGCCCACTATCAAACATCTTTTTTAGAAAGTCTCTGTTAGAAACCAAAATTGAAATTGCTCAAAACTTCTATCATTTACATTCATTAGCTTGCATTTTAACCATAGGTTTAAAATTTCCAAATTTTAGTTGCATTCCCTAGGCATCATAATCATCATTTTTAGCATAAATTTTTCCTTAGGTTTCATCTTGGAAAACTTTGGATTAGGTCAAATCTCCACACTTTGCAAAAACTATTGTTTTCAAAATTAGGTTATCTTGGGACTTAGTCATTATTACTCTTTTCGAACTCAACAATATAGTAAGGCAGGCTCACTTGTCATTTCAACCTTGTCATTTAGTCCCTTTAGCAAGTCCCTTTTGATATCCAGAATTGAGACAGAAGTCAAGCTTAGAGTGGTTAGGCAAACCTTTCTCCAAATATCGTCCAAACTTAGTCCTTTATCAAAAATCCAAAAACATAATCTGGAATCGTCATCCTTTATCCAAAAATACAAAAAACATAGGCCAGTGTCATCCTTGCATTTAGTTTTCATTTTCATCACTCTCATTTGAGAAATTACCTTTTATGATGGAAACTAGACTCCAAAGATAGAAAATTCCAATGTCAACCTTTGGACAAGATTCTAATTCCAATGTCACCAATCACACTTATTACCCAAATTGGAATTTTAACAACCCATTTAGTGACACAACTACTCAACCTCTCATGACCATACCATCCTCATCAAATAACCCTTTTGAACCATTCTTACGTAAGGATGAATATGGACAAATACTTGAGGAAAACCTAGAAGTAGCCGTACAAGATCTTGAGGACGTCCACTTCGTAGAACAAATAGCCTTATATGATAGAGACAAATATTTAGCCATACTTTTAAGTCAAGAAGCTAAATCACCTCGTGGGTTTGACATTAATACTTTGAGACCGTCATCTCCTGACCATAATGTCAACACTATGAATACCATGTCCAATAGTGGTCAACCTCCAAACAACACAAATAATACCTTTTTTGATACTACCTCAGAAACTGTCACAACTACCATGAGTGCTACCTCCAACATTCCAAACAATTCCAATTACATCAATGCAACATCCATTGGAGGAACACAGTCTGTCACACTACCCACAATATCCACAACATCATCACAATCGGTTGGAGCCACCTTTGGGTCCTCAACAATGTGGGAAAGTTATTCAAATCCTCTATTTACCACTTCAGTAAAGGCCATGGGGGCAACATCAAGCCATACAAATCCTCCATTGATGACTACATCTACTACCATGAGTACATCCTCATCATATCCTCTCATTGGTGTGTCATATCCTAATCCTCCATTCACATCATATCCTAATCCTCCATTCCCATGATATCCTAGTTCTCCATCCACGTCATATCCTTGTCATGCATTTATATCCTATCCTAGCCCATCGTCCCTCAACTAGGTCCAAACCTCCATGTCATATCCTAGTCCATTATACACCAATCAATTCCAAGATTCTGCATCTAAAAATACATTTAGTCATGAAAGCACATCTAGTCATGGTCTCCAAAGTCCCATCCCATTTCATAAGCTTGAAGATCCATGTCAAGAGGAAAACCTACAACATGACACCATAACTCCCCCAACATGTCAAGATCAAAGTAGTCCATTCCATGACCCCTCTTTACGTCCATTCTAGAGGTCCTCCTATAAAATCATGGCATACCAAAGACACCTATCCTTGGTCAAAAGTCCATCCAAAACCATGTCATTCAAGACAAACCTATCCTTGGTCAAGACCCTATTTTTGATCATATCATTCCCACTGATCCCATCATTGATCGAGACACTACTTTTGAAGAAGTCCAAAATGATCCACTCCTCGACCTCTATGCCATTGAAGCCCAAACACTTAATGATCATATCCAGGCTCCGACTATTGATACTTTCCACAATGAGACACTTGCCACCATGGGATACATAGATGATCTTCATAGAGAACAAGAAGCTTCTATCCTAGACATATTTGCAAATGATCAAGCTATAACTAAATTTAGTGGGCTCTATGACAATGACCATGAAGACAATTTTGACATATATTTGGAAGCACCAAAAAAATCATTAGAATCTAATATGTTAGAAAATCAAACCGAAGATGTCAATCAAAAATTTGTCCAACATGTCAGTGAATCTACAACATCCTATCAATTAGGATCATTTATCTTTTTTAGAGTAGGCTTTCTCACAGATGAGAAGATTTTGAGCATTAGTTTATACAATAAGGATGGGTTCGCATCTTGCTTCCAAAATAAAAAGTACCCCATTGCAAACAAAATTTTTCAGAACATGCATTATCTGGGAAAAGGATTAGGCCTACACGAGCAAGGAATTTTGGAACCCGTACAAGTTCAAGCACATTACAGACATCAAGGTCTTGGCTATTCATCAGTTAGAAAATCTAATGATGTTAATGATACCTCCTCGATATTGGGGACAACTTTATCTAATACAAAAATCAAAATGGCCGTCATGAGTAGTCCTTATCATAAGGTTGTTGCCAACACTCCTTCCATCCACACCCCAAACCATCATTCCATCATGAATAAACCTTCCATTTGGAACCAACAAAAGTATTACAAATCCAAAGTTCAAAATCACATATCAAAGGCCATGGAATCAATCAACAATACAAGTGGACAAATGAAGCTAAAATGGGTCAAGTCAAGAAAAGAATGAATCAGGCAAAGAAAATATGCCAAATCCAAAAGTCAATCAAAATGTGGAGCCACCACACAAGAGGGCTCCCACATATAATACATGTACACCTCTGTCAAAATGGCCATCTAAAAATACATATAAAAATGTTGGTTCCAAACAACATCCTAACCTGACACCTACAGTTTGGAGAATAAAAATCAATACATCCAAACATCCAACCAATTCATCCACATCCACCATCATCTGTCATAATCCTACATCCTCCTTAAATTCCAAACATACCATGTCACAAATCCGCCAAATTTTGGCAGAAACTCTCTATCATAAGGACTCTTATAAAACCCTATCGTGATGTGCATATTCTAATAAGGTCAAATCTAGTATCAACAAGGATCACAATGAAATCGATCAGTTGTATGCAAGTGCTATCATCTTGACAAGGAAACTACTTGAGAAAGGTCATTATTGGCATGTCATGGTACCAATCTCTACATCGACACCATCAAAGGCTTCGACACAGTTAGTGGTCATCTAAAGCATCAAGGCTATTTGGAAAAAATGCAAAAATACAAAAAAATAGACAAAAATCGTCCCTTGATGAAAACCTGGCAAACAAGCATCTTGGTGACACCAAAAAATCAAAAATATGAAAAATAGTAAAGAGAAAACTTTCATCCAACGGTGAAAACCTTGCAAACAAGCGCTTTGGATAGGTACCATGATGAAAAACTGGCAAACAGGCATCATGTGTAGAATAAATCATCTATGTGGACCATTACACTTGGGGGGCAAGTTGTCTCATCTCCCATGCCCTTCACATGACATTTCATATAACATTTCCATTTATCCTTGTAAACCCTATCACTTTCCATCCATTTTCCCACCCACTTTGATCTTGATATGGACTAAAATACAAAAACAGGTCATGCTTTGGGAAAAATCTTGACATGTCTATCTTTTTATCATACTTTATTCATTAAATATCATGTCATTACCTTCATAGCCTCCTTTTCACTATGCAGCATCATCCTTGAAGACCATATGATGATTCTCCTAGTCTAAGCCATCCATGTCTCCTCTCTTGTCCCAGATCCATCCATTGTCCTTTTATACCTATCACCCATCCTAGTCTCCCTTGTCAATGGTCTAAAGATCCCTCATCATCCAATCTAGTCCTACTTAAGTCATTCCACATACAAAAATATGGAGAATCTGGTGCATCATCCAAAACATTCCTTGACTTTGTCCCTGGCCCTATTGCAAACTTTTATCCTCTTGTCATATCATTGTCATCCTCACGTTGTTTCAGGATGTGTCCTTCCCATGTCAAACAACATTGTCATTGTCATCGTCACTTGTCAATTGGTATTCTTCTTGATCAACATCAAAATCATGGTTGTCCTTGGATTCATGTGCATTGACATCATTCAAATTCATTTTGTCACAATTTTCATAAAAAGTTTTAAAAATTTGTAAAAGTCTTGAAAAAGTCCTAAAAATCAGAAAATGTCTTGAGAAAAACACAAAAACATCTAAATCAATATCAAAATCCCAAAAATAGAGTCAAAGTCAATGTCTATTTGGTCAATCCAATCAGTCCCATCAATCAATATTTTGTCCATGTCCGAACTACATTGTCTCTGCGCATTTGCTACGTAGGGAAGATTCATCTTTGAATCCCTAATACATTAGGTCAATCCTTCTAGGTTTGTTAAAATAAAATCATGATTGAAACTTCTGTCCTTTGGACAAAGTCATTGTTCATATCAAACTACGAGGTCTCTGAGTGCACGACATAGGCAAGGCCATTTGTCGATGAGCCCCTGAGGCCGCACTAGGTCAGTCCATTAGGGTTCATGGCACTACACTAGCACACACATCAAAAGTATTCAAGTAAGGACAAGTCATTTCCAAACATGGAAAAATCCTAAAACGAATTACGACGGTCACTTATTCAAACACATCAACATTGACATGTAGTCAAATTTAGTCAAACTTAGTCAAAACAAGTCAGATTGTCACAACTGGTCAAATTGTCAATTCTTGGTTATCTTTCAGATGTGTCCTTCTGAAACATAGCCTCCGTCATTTATGCCTTAGGATGTGTCCTTCCTAGGCATTGCCACTATCACCTGGCATTTCAAGGGATTCCTTTTGGCATTTAGGGATCAATTCTCTTGACATCAATATTATTCAGGATGTGTCCTTCCTGAATTTGGCAATCTTCGAAACTCGTCATCTTGGCATCATCAAACAAACCACTTGGCATTCGAAGCCACTTGACAAACACTTGGCCCTTGTCTTTGGCCTTTTTATCATGTTACTAGTTTTTCAGCAAGATCTCGACAACAAGATTTAGAAAAATAGCAACGTCTCATGATGTTTGTCTTGTCTTTTTCATCAAGTTACTAGTTTTTCAGTGAGATCCCGACAACAAGATTTAGAAAAACAACGACGTATCATGATAATGTCTTTTTCATCATGTTACTAGTTTTTTAGTGAGATCTCAACAACAGGATTGAAAAAAACAACGATGTATCATGATAGTGTCTTTTTCATCATGTTACTAGTTTTTCAATGAGATCCTAGCAATGAGATTTAGAAAAACAACGACATATCATGATAGCATCTTTTTCATCATGTTACTAGTTTTTTAGTGAGATCCTGGCAATGAGATTTAGAAAAACAGTGACATATCATGATAGTGTCTTTTTCATGATGTTACTAGTTTTTCAACGAGATCCCGACAAATAGGATTTGGAAAAACAACGATAAATCATGATAAATGGCTTTTTTTTTTGGCAAACATGTTGCTATTTTCTCGAGGATTTCATGACTTTTGTTCTTTGGCTTTTTCATCATGTTACTAGTTTTTCAGCGAGATCCTGACAACATGATTTAGAAAAACAATGATGTCTCATGATGGTTTTATTTTTGAGCTTTTGGCAATCATGTTGGTAGTTTCTCAAGGATGTCTTGGAAATAGGATTTAGAGAAGCAACGATGTTTCATGGTTTGTCCTTCTTGTCTTTTTCTGCTTGCAGTTGGTTATGACAAAAAGATTGGGGAAATTGCACTCTTAGTATGAGTCATGATCATCCTTGTCTGTGACTGCTTGTCTTATGTGATGGTACGACCTTGAACATCTTGATCTATGTCATATCATGGTGTTTGTTGGCCATCACAACAATCTGCCTAATGATGATTAAAGAACAATTAATATTAAAGTCCTATGGTAGTGTGTTGAAGGATTTGGTCTAGGAACTCACATGCATCTCCTTTCTGTCTTGTCATCTTCTCTCGCTCATCTCATATAGGCATTGCATCCATATCATCATCCATATATTTTGCACTAACACTTTCTTATCCTGTCATCTTCTAGTCTTCTCATCAATTTCAAGAGCATACCCATGTTCTTGGAACCCATCTATCCTCTCAAGGGGGCATACCGTAGCCCTCCTCGTCATTGTTCCTCATCCTATTATGCATTGGGGCATATTTTTGACTTATTTTCTTTTCCATAAAGGAATAAACTGCATTATGACAAAGAGGGGCAAATGTAGACACATAAAATATGACCTAGGCCCACAAGCTCTATTTTACCACTTTCATCCTAACATAATTATAACATTTAATTATGTCCTTGGTCCACATTCGACTATTAATTAAGTAGTTCATTATTATTTAATTAATTCATGTCTATTGTATTCCTCATGATTATTAAATAAATAAATTTTATTTATTTATTCAGTACGCCATTAATTGTCTATTGTCTTCTTACAATTAAACCAATTTATTAATTTATTTAATTACCTTTATTCATTTATTCTTCCTGATTATTAAATAAATGAATTTTATTTGTTTATTTAATATGTCACTAATTCTCACAATTAAACGAATTTATTAATTTATTTAATTATCGGACATAATCCTCTAAATTAAATAATTATATTTAATTATTTAATTACCTAATTTCACATTCCTCTCATTTTAAATAAATGAAATTATTTAAAATGATTTTGTTTTATTAACCATCTCTTCATTTTAGTAAATAATCTAAAAAATACTATTTATTGTCACATGAAACCCTTATTTTGAATTAATTTAATTAAAAATGGTAATCTTCTTCCAAAAATCAAGTAATTGAGCAAATTCTTGATTTTTCCAAATCTGCTTTTCAGTTCAACTCTTATCTTCTTGATTTTCTAAAATCTTTATCTTTTTGACTAATTATCACATTTATTCTCAACCGTCGATTTGATTTTATCAAATGACATCTTGGCCACTCATTTAACAATTTTTCCCTAACCCTAATTAGGGATTGTCACATGAAATCTTGTCCACTGATTTAAGGCTTTGTCAGCTTTTAATCTCGTCCGTTCATCCAAAATTGCATTTTTAATAAAATGTCAATTTTGCTCACAATTAGGGAACCAATTCATTATTATACCAATGTACCACTTTATTATTGCACCACTTCATATTTAGAATCACTTTCATTATGTTTAGAATTTACTTTGCATTTTAGGCATATTCATTTATCATAATCTGTTATCATTCAAATCCTTCAAAACTTGCATAAGACAATGGCATAGTCAATTTTCTCACACAAATCTGAGGGAAAAAATCATACACTACAAGCTAGGAGGTGAATCATGGAAGCTTCGATGGATATCGGGTATAATCATTTTTGTTTTATGATTTATTTGTACTTCATAATCTTCTTTGGGTTTTATTTAATCTAACCATGATAAATCCATTAACCTGAAAATTAACCCATTGATACAGACCTTAGTTCTTCAACATTTTGATTCCCATAGAAGTAGTGTCATCCAAAACAATACTCAAACCCTAGGGTCCTGAGCTTCATAGCAACCACCCCATAACACCACCAACTTTATGACCATTTAGCGATTGAATGCCTGAGTTCAACAACTAGATCTTGTAGCACCAATTATTCAACGAAGTCTCACACACATTATAGGTGCACAAATTGACATCATAAGCAATTTGAGAAACTTTATATTTTTAGAAAATGGAACACCTCACCAATTTCTCACCGCATCCATTTTCCTAAACGAAGAGGAAGAAAAAGAAAACATAGCAGCTGGAAGACCCATATTACTACCTCCAATGTGGTAATAATTATCCACTTCATGATCTCATGAAAGGTTAAGATCCCTAAGGTGAAGTCCATAGGACATCATTTCAGACTTAGACATCTTAGTCCAAAAGCCCTCAAGAAACACTTTTGGGCACTTCATGAAACCAGGACTAGGTTGGTATATAACTTCTATTAATGAGCTTCCAGAAACAATCCGAACTTGTATTCCTTCTACTATTATCAGAATTTGGGTCTGTTCCAATAGTTCCAGTATCTTACATAATCTGTAGGACAAAATCGGGTCTTTAGAAAATTGGAGTCAAACTAGAGAGTAAACCACTTTCCCATAGGAGACCCAAGTTGTTTATGACAACCACGAGATCACAACATAGAAAAAATATGGAAACGAACAAGAATACCACTATTATTCCACAAAAAAACACTATGAATTATGAGAGTATCCCATGGGGCTATAGGCCAAGTGATTTTGAAACTCCCCAGAAGAGGCCAATATATAGAGACACTTTTATTGAGGAAGAAATAAGCCGTAAACAGAAGGAGGTTATGGAACAAGGTAACTAGGATCCAAACCAAGTAATTATAGAGGATGTAAACAAGGACAAAGAGATAAATGAGGAGGAACTATTTGAACATTCTAACAACCCTAAGGTTCTCAAACTAATGGACAGGTTGTTAAGAAAAGACCCAAATTCCTATTTCTTCAAGTTAGCACAAAGTGGTGCTAAGTTACCCACGGATTTCAATGTAGAAGCTCTCAAAGACCCCAACCTTATTGCCTTAGGGGATAAATCGGTTGTGAGACAAATTACCCAACCTTTAGAAAGATAAAATATGCCACCAGTGTTCTCACAAAATAACGATCAACCCAAAGAGAACCCCTTGTTCAGATAACCAACTTAGGTTGAACAAGCAGCGATAGCACAAATGTACCAAGGGGGGCCATCTCAATATGAACGTCAGAATAAAAATCTACCTCCTAGAAAATACATACCTCAAAACAAATTTTACCTTAACCCTTCTCAGAATAACCAGTATCTGCAATAGGGTGGAACATAAGGCCCCCTTGAAAACAACCAATATCTTCAACGAGGTGGAATAAAAAATCCTCCTCAAAACAACCAATAATATCAACAACAAGGTGTCCCACCAATACATCATTAGGGTAAGGTTTATTTTAGTCCTACCCTATAGGGTGTGCCACATAACGCCCTTAATCAATCATCTCAACAACAAGGTGTCCCACCAACACATCATTAGGGTAACCTTTATTTTAGTCCTACCCAACAGGGTGTGCCACAAAGCACCCTTAATCAATCATCCCAACGAAAAGGTGTACCACCAATGCATCACTAGGGTAACCTTTATTTTAGTCCTACCCAATAGGGTGTGCCATAGAGCACCCTCAATTAGTCATCCCAACAACAAGTTGTCCCACCAATGCATCAAAAGGGAAGCCTTCCACATGTTCCACCCCCACAAAAAGGAGTTAACCCTCCTTATACACAACAAGGAATTAATCCTCCTTACATCCCATATGGCTATCAAGGTCCTATACCTTCCCAATACCCTATCTATAACTAAAACCTGATAGGAAAACAAGGTTATTACACATAGGTTTTATAAACACATATACCAAAAATGGAGATGGAATTGAAGCTAGATGTTGTCACCCAATAAATAGCGGATATGAAAATAGGGAAACAAAAGAATATCTACACCATGCAAGAAATTTTTCCTTTCCCATTCGATCGATCTATTACACCACTACCCTTTCCAAAAAACTTTGAGATACCTAGGTTTGAAAGAAAGTACAAAGGAGTAGGAGATCCAGTAGAGCATATATGAGACTTCTCGATATCATGTATGGAGGTATAAAACAATGATTCCTATCTCATGAGGCTCTTAACACGTAACCTTACAGGTCATTCCATGGAGTGGTTCACTCTTCTGCAACCTGGAATCAAAACTTTTGATGAGTTGTCTAGCAAATTTATAACCCACTTTGCATTTAACATAGAACAAGATGTCACTATCATGAGTCTATCCATGATCAAACAAAACCCAAGAGAGTCCTTCACCTCCTACTTGAAAATATGGAGACACAAAGAAAGTTTATGCAAATGGCCCATACCAAACAAGGATTTGGTGGATATATTCATCACGAATGTTCTACTCAAAATAAACTATCGGCTCACTATGCTATGTCTTGTAGACTTCAAAGAAACAATCAAAAAAGGGTTACATATTGAGAGAGATCTTATAGCAAGAGGAACTTTAAAGAAAAACAACTCAAAAGACAATCCCTCTAGCTCAAATGAAAAACCCAAAATCTGGGCTAAGAACAAGAATGTTACAAATGATAGAGTGGTAGAGTAGTATGGAACACACAACGCACAAATTAGAATAAACCACAGGTGGCACAAACAAACCATGGTATCAAAAACACACAAAGAAATCAAATTAATTATCCTAAGAACAATCAGGTTGTAGACCAATAGATAAATTAGGGAGGGAAACAAAGGCAATATGATCAACCTAGGAGGAAATTTATTGTATTAGGTGAGTCACTTGAGACTGTCATGCACAAACTAGTATAACATAACCTCATCAAAACAAATTGCCGCCAAAATTATGAGGAACCTAGCTTTAAGATGCCATGGTATAATGAGAAAGACTTGTGTGATTTCCATATAATCAAAGGACATAAGACTAATAATTGTGTAGCCTCAAACATATCATTTAGAACTTAATAGACAATGGGGAAGTGGATTTTGATCATCATCCAAGAAATAAGGACATACAAATATAATCGAACCCAATTCCAAACCATGCTAAGAGGAACAATAAAGGAAAGGGACAAGAGTACCATAATGCTAATTACACATACGGTGAAATAGTTTTAAGAACCCTATCACAAGTCGATGACAATAGGGAAAATGTAGTAACAATTAGAGGAGGAGACAAAAATTGCAATGTAGCCACCCACTGTTGAAGAGTTACAATACAAGGAGCACCTCACAAACCCACAATCAAATCACCAAGTGATTATAGCGTTGTGGAACAGTTAAAAAAGACACCCGCCCTCATCTCAATCCTAGAATTGTTAAAACTATCACTCGCACATAGGGAGATATTGGAAAAAGCTTTGGAAATGTCAGTCTCTAATGACCTTGATCCTAGTTAGTTCCAAGCCATGATTGGAAAAATCACTGCAAGTAATCACTTAGTCTTTTCAGAGAAAGATTTACCACAAAGAACATTCCACAATCAAGCTCTAGACATAGAGGTGGGTGTTCATAAAACCATGGTTAAAAGAATGTTGATAGATAATGGTGCAGGTTTAAACATTCATACCTTAAAATTCATAAAAAAGATGGGGTAATCTAATGACATGATTTACAAAGGTAAAATCATCACCATAAGGGCATATGATGACTTAGAATAAATTGTGAAGGGACAGTTAGGTTGCCAATGCAGATATGACCATCAGTAACATAAACCACTTTTCAAGTACTGGATCTGGAGTTACCCTATAATCTAGACTCCTAGGATGCCCTTGGATCCACACATTACAAGCAACCCCTTCTACTTTCCATCAATGCTTAAAGTTTCCCCATGAAGGAAAAAAAGAAACACTATACACTAATCCTGAACCTTTCTATTTTTATGCAAAGTTGGAGGAGAAATACAATAAAATCCAACATGTGCCTAGCAATGATATAGCCTTCCATACTACCATCAACCTCTGCCAAAGGAACATCAACTGAACAATCAAAAGAAGAAGCCAAGATCCACGTACTTGACAAAGGAAATAGGCACTGCCATTTTAACCAAGCATTTTGCATTGGTATGCTTCGGCCAACACCTAGAGTGTATGGAGGTCCAAAAGAGATCCAGATAGTACAAATGATAGCCAAACCCAATATTTTTACTAGATGGGGATACATGAAAGATGAAGAAATATTTGAGGAGGACCTTTCATCTATGATTTACAAAGAGGACCAAATAGAACCCCAAATGATAGCCAAACCCAATATTTTTACCAGATGGGGAGACATGAAAGATGAAGAAATATTTGAGGAGGACCTTTCATCTATGATTTACAAAGAGGACCAAATAGAACCCCAACAATCACAACCCATTTTAATTGATCCTAACACTAAGGGATATCAATTAGTCAGAAAAATGGGATACAATGGAACATGTGGCATAGGGCTACAGAAACAAGGCCAATTAGAGACTTTCATAGTTGAACACAGACATAAGAATATGGGGCTAGGTTATAAACCAAAAGAAATGGTCATTCCAAAAACTAGACGAACCTCTTGTAAGAAACGAGAAACTTCTGCAAGCATTAAGGCACTGGATATCTACCATGTTATGGACAATGAATTACCCATTGAAGATTTATTTGACAACTTTAGAATTGATAAGTTCCCTCTCCAGTACATGGAAACCATTCCTAACATCTATTACCATTCTGAAATAGACTCTAATGAATATGTATGGGATTCCCCTTCCTTCATCATAGGATATGATTCCACTAACTCTAGTAACGATGACCTAGATACCTAGTGGGAAAAAGATACTAGAGCCATATTGACCCTTTCACCTAATTCTATAAGCTTTGCAGACCAAGATGATAGTCTCCCAATCTATTATCCTCAACTCATATATTGGTATCAACAACAACATGAGCCTGTTTTAGATTAATTCCAGAATGATGAGGCCATCACAGAGTTCATGGGACTTCGAACATACATACCAGTAGGAGATCATAAAGTAGGGTTTATCATGGAATTAGAACAAGAGGCATACTTTGGTGGAGAGATTGAATTTTCCAGTCACAAAAATTAAAGAAAAAATATAAAGATACGACCCCCTAGAGAAAACCACACTGTGGCTCTATCAGATCCAAAAAAGAGAAAAATAAAGGACACATCTAAAGGTGAAAACCTCCCAGAGGCACTCGAAGATGGAGGATTCAATCTCCCCATATCCAAATATCAAGAAAGATGAAAACTCTTGGTAGAAGAAACATAATCCATAAATTTTGGTACAATAGAGGACCCAAATATAACATACCATGCAACATCACTTGATCCTGAGGAGAAAGAAAACTTCACAACATTCATCAATGAGAGAAAGATAGAATTTTCCTAGACCTATGCTGATATGCCTAGACTAGATCCAACATTGGTAGTGCATCATCTAGTCGTCATCTCTAGAGTGAAGCCTATTAAATAAAAACTTAGAAAGATGCATCCCCAGATAGCATTATTAGTGAAGGTAGAACTAAAGAAATTACTAGATGTGGGTTTCATTAGACCCATCAACTATCCACAATGGATATCGAACCTAGTACCAATATCCAAACCTACTGGGGGAATAAGGATATGTACAGACTTTAGGGACCTGAATAAAGCTGTTCTAAAAGATAAATTTCCATTACTAAGCATTGATATGATAGTAGATCTAATAGTAGGGCATGAGATTCTTTCCTTAATGGATGGTTTCTCAGGATACAATCAAATAAAGATCTCTCTAGATGACCAACACAAAATGACATTCAGTTGTGCTTGGAGAAATTTTTGTTGGAATGTAATGCCTTTTGGAGTAAAGAATGCAAGAGCAACCGATCAAAGAAAAATGATGACCATATTGCATGACATGCTACACACAATCATGGAGGACAATGTGAATGAAATCATAGCAAATCCAATCAAAAGGGCATATCACTTGACAAAATTGGAAAAAGGTATTTGATCAATTGGAACAGTATAATCTAAGACTCAACCTAAAGAAATGTGTGTTTGAAGTAACCTCTGGAAAAATATTAGGGTATATAGTGTCAATAAGAGGGATAGAGGTGGATCCTATGAAAGTTAAAGCTATAATGGAGATGCCTCCACCAAAGACACTCAAACAACGGAGGAGCCTACAAGGGAAGCTGCAATCAATCAGATGATTTATCACACAACTGGCAGAGAAATGTCATCCTTTCACTCATCTCTTACACAAGGATATCACCTTCAAAAGGGATGGGAGATGTGACCAATAATTTCATCAAGTTAAGGAGTATCTACTTGCTCCTCTATTACTCATGCCACCAATTCCAAAAAAAGAGATGATACTTTATGTGTCTACCACACAAGAAACATTGGGATATCTCTTGGCACAACTGGATGAAAATAATAAAGAAAGGGTAGTGTACTATATCATAATAACACTGGTGGGCTATGAACTAAACTATTCACCCATTGAAAGAGCTTGTCTCTTAGTCATATTTTATACACAAAAGCTGAGACACTACATCTTAAACAAAAAAGTGAAACTAATATTGAAGGTGGAGCAACTAAAATATTTACTAGCAAAATCAGCCTTAACAAGACAAATAACCAAATGGGTGATGATCCTAAGTGAATTTGATATAGAGTACATAGATAGGAGAGCTATAAAGGGTCAATTCATAACAGAAAAATTAGTTGAAGCACCCATAGATGATCACAAACCTCTCACAGTGGATTTTCTTGATGAGAATGTTTTGATGACATAACAAAGAGGCTAGTGGACTCTATACTTTAATGAATCCCATACTAAACATGGTTCAGAAGCAAGAATATTATTTCTCACACCATAGAGAAATAGTATACCCATATCCTACAGGATTTCATTTCCCTGTACAAAAAATATTTTAGAATATGAAGCTCTTATCATAGGGATCAAAATGGTGATCAAATGGAGGATAAAAGAGCTATAGGTCTTTGGAGACTCCCAGCTAATAATCGGACAGGTGAATGATGAGTACCAAATGAAAGATGACAAATTACTACCATACAAAAGAATGGTGGATAGTTTCAAAGAGTACTTCATCAAAATAACCTTTGAATAAGTTCCTCAAGTTAATAACAAAGCTACAGATGCAATGGCCACTATGGGATTGCTGTTAGATATTCCTTCGAATGTACCTAAATATGAATTCCTCATGGAACAACTATTGGTGCCAATATTTGACATCCCAAATACTAAAATGGTATGTGTTGTTGTTGATCCTAAATCCCCATGGTACCAAGATACATTTGACTATATCCAAAATGGTATCATATCAATTAACTTAATGAATACTCAGAAGAAAACCTTCACCCGTAGGACCTCCTAGTTTATGATCTTAGGAGAAACCCTATACCGTCGTAGCCTAGATGGTATGTTACTTCGGTTCCTTAAAATAGAATAAGTATAAAAGGCCTTACAAGAGGTCCACGGAGGTATTGTAGATCTCACTCTAGCCAACCTAAGCTAGTCCAAAATCTACCCAGAGAAGGATACTATTGGCCTTCCATGGAGCAAGACTGCATTCAACATTCTAGAAGGTGTCGACAATGTTAGCAACATAGTGATCTGGTCCATGCACCAACACAAGAGTTGAGACCCATCACAACACCATGGACTTTCTCACAATGGGGGTTAGACTTGGTAGGTAATATATCACCCGCTTCATCCAACAGGTATAAATTCATTATCACCACAAATTTGTTTTCACAAAATGGATAGAGGCAATTCCATTGACTTATATCACTGGCAAAAAGATATCAAAACTCATTTTGAATTATCTCATTTGTAGATATGGAATCCCACAAACAATTGTAACAGATAATGGAACCCCATTAAAAAATTAGGATGTCCATGAACTCTATTCCAAATTCTCTATCCAACATAGATTTTCTATGCCCTACTATCCTCAATGAAACGGTCAAGCAGAGGCATCCAATAAAACAATCCTAAAAATATTGAAAAATACTATCAATGATACCGACCGTGATTGGCATTTACAAGTAAATCCAACCTTATAGGCTTATAGAACTAGCATCCACACACCTACTAGTTCCACACCTTTTTCCTTGGTCTACGGATCAAAAAATGTGTTACGTATCAAAGTTGAAATCCCCTCATTGCGAGTCTCACTAAAAGGCATGGTAAGTAATGAAGAATACAATGTATCCAAATTGAATGAATTAGAGCTCCTAGATGAAAGGCATTTGAGTAGGTTAAACTATCTATAGGTTTATCAGAATTGGCTCAAATGAAGCTATGACAAGAGGATCAAAGATATAAACTTTCAAATTGGTGACTTGGTCCTCAAGGAGAATCAAAAGATACAATTGAATCAAGATGGCAAGGGTAAATTTGAACCTAACTAGTTAGGTCCATTCATCATAACAACAAGTTATGGCTCTGGGGCATATCAGTTGGCTACTCCCAAAGGAAAACCTCTAGCAAAACCATTGAACAAAAACCACCTCAAAAAGTTATATACATGAAACACATTAGAATACCCCAGGAAAAAGGGTAAAAATCCAAAAAAAAAAAGAAAAAAGAAAAAAATACAAAAAAAAAGAAAAAGAAAGAAAAATAGTAAAGAGAAATAAATCATTCTTTGTGTGAAAACCACTTTGTGGTGCTCCTAGAATAGGTACCATAGTGAAAACCTAGTAAACAGGCGCTATGTATGAATAAAACATACATTATTATCTATCAACACTCTTTCATGACATCCACCCATCCATTTCATAAATCATATGTCCAATCATGGCTTGTCACTGATTAGGGTAAGTCATTTTATTGGGGGAAACTTCCCGAAGCTAGTCATGATTAAGATTTGGTAGAATTCAATCAAGGTCATAAAACACCAAAAGTAAATAAAAATACTACAAAACAACAAACATCAAAAACATGTGAAAACATCAAAACATAACAACACTGTGGGGTCATTCCTTCACTCAAACAGTCTAAGATATCGACATTTTCTTGAACCTCCTAGCTAGTTCAAGAAATTTCCCACAACATATCCTCTAGACATAGAAACAGGATATCATCCATGCCATCGATGTTGTTTATTCAAAAATAGTTCATGCTTTGAGTCAAAAGATCAAACTACATGGTCTCTGCGTGTAAAATGTAGGCAAGGATTTTTGTCCCCCAAGACCCTAGGTCAGTCCCCTTAGGTTTCCCACATGCTTTATTTTCACTTAGTCAAAAATACAAAATCCAAACAAATTCAAAAATAAAAAATCCCAAAAACATTCACAAAACAAAAATGTTCAAACCAAGCAAAATACGAGCCTCTACATTGAAAACGTATGAAATAATTATCTTTGATGAGCCCTCGAGGCCATAGGTTAGTCCCCTGAAACATATTAAAATAAAAAACATCATAAAAACTTAGAAAATAAAAAAAATAGGACCATCCCGTCAACAAAATCCAAAATAAATGTTTCAACCATAAGAAAAAAACTGCCCCAACCACCCTTTGACAAAACAAACAAACAAATAGATAAAACATCAACAGCTAAAAATTTCAAGAAAAAAATGATTGCATATGAGTTGACTATAAACAAACCAAGACAATGCCAAGGTATCAACTACCTATATTTTTAAACAAGTTCCAACAACATCCTAAGATATGCCTTAACAGATCCATTCCTATGATAGACATGATCAACAACGGATAATAGCCCCACCCTAAACAGATATGGCAAGTGATACTGCAACTTTGTTTTTTATCTTTTTGTGGTCTTACTTATGTGATTTATTTTATTAACTCATTCCCACAATCTCTCAAGGATGTCCATAAGGATTTAGAGAAGAAGGAATGGGGGCAATTGAGCGTCATTTCAATTTTCTATTTGTAAGATATCTTTGTAATAAAACCATGGAAAATACTTGCTTTATTGAGTATGGAAGTTGTATTAAAAAATTTCATGAAGTAGTTACATTTTATGTGTTCTATACCTCTTTGTGTGATTGGTCTGAAATGTTTTTTCACACAATCCCCCTTATACTTCAAACAAAGTTTTTGTATGTTTGGTATGAACAAGGATACTCTTTGTTTGTGGATTCAAAGTCCATGCAATGGATACAAATTCACCTTGGTAATTCATACCTTGGTGTATCATATCTATTTGCCACATCAAACAAGATTTTCCAAACAATGAAGTCTCTAAAGTGAAGCAAAGTAACATCATCAATTCTATCCATCATCACATTTTCTACTAACTAACAAACATCATCATTTTTCTTCTAATTAACATCATCAATTATATCCATCATCATATTTTCTACTAACTAACAAACATCTTCATTTTTCTTCTAACTAATATCATTTCTCTAAACATCATCATATTTCTTCTAAATTAACATTCATCTTGCATAACACATCATCAATACCATATCCATTCTACATCCACAAAATGTTATCAATACATATCATGATGATAATAAACCAACTAAAAACATCATGTATCATGTATGGGGTATTCATCTATAAAACATCCATCATCATGAAACAAGACAAAGTATGATTCCTTCATTCACATCAAATCCATACATTAGAAAGGAACAAGAAAACACATATAAACATACATCATCGTATATCACTATCACATAAACATACAAATGAGGTTGAAATAAAGATGGTACATCTCATATATCATCATCAAAAAGGGAATATGTCATAAGTCTATCCACAATGACATAAGTGTGATAGGAAAGTACAAAAATAATAACATATATGACATCTCGACTAGACCAAGGAATATATATAACATATTTCTACAAATACCTCTGCACCATGAAAAAGAATGAAGATCAGATATCAAAAATGGTAAAGCCTCAATAGGACAGACAAACACTACTGAAAATCAAAATGATCTAGACGTCTCACAAAATGATTACCAACACTGACACCACCACCACCGACATCACTCGCAACATTAGGATCCCCAAACCATGGACACCGAGAGGCCCTAAGAATGGTAGCATAATATAAAGTCTGTTAATAGGTAGATGCCTATAGATACCTATCTCAATCTACATGCATACCATCACACTCTATCCAGAGAGTATCTTTCTGTGCTGTCAGTAATAGTACTCGAGCCTCTGTAGCATGTCATCTACCGATATCACTCTCCTTATTTGCCTGAAGAGAATCCCTCTCTACTATCATTAATACTACTTGAGCCTCAGCCGTATGTAGTCTATCAAATGCAATATCTCACTCAATCCTCATAGTATCTCATTCCACCCTCAGAGTATCTACCAAAGCCTCTGCGGTGTGTTATCGTGCAACCTCTGCATCTTTGTCCAAAGTCATCTGAGCAAGCAACCACTCAACATCCCTAGCTGGTGGAGGAGGATCTGGAAACTATCTCTGACCCTATGCACGAGGCACCTGCTCATCCTAAATATCCTTTGCCTCATCATGAAAAACTCAATCCAACTACTCTGCAAGAACCTTGACACACTATCGCTCACGATGACGACCTGTGATGCCAACTCTACCCACAATAAAACCACCTCTAGGATCAATAAGCCTCATAGGCTAATTTCATGACCACCACTCCTCATAATCATGAGTAGTACCTAGATCTACCAATCCAACAGACCAACCCCAACCAACTAGAGCAAGTGCTACAAACTTGGTAGTAACAGTATCTGCATCAACTTGGATACCCCATATGTGGACCTCCCGACAAGTATGACCAAACTGAGCCTCATAGGAATGAGGAATCAACCCTTTCCTCTCACCAAACTAACAACAAACTTCATTAGGTAGATAATGCTCTATCACGGATGATGAATGAATAAGCAACCAAGATGTCTATCGGTAGTACACAAGCTGATTTGCATCCTCTATCCAAACCTTGCAGCTCATGTAAGGTCTCCATACAAAACTAGGAATCTCATCAAACACATGGTGCCAATAATGCAGATCTCTTGGCAAAGTGTAGTGCATAAAATCCCCATAAATATAACAGTATGGATCATTCCGAGAATGATCCTGAATCCTATCAGGACGAGTAACTGCAATATGCTCCCAGCCCTAAACATGCAAATGGGATACACCTGAAGACAATGACCTCCTGACTTGATACACTACCTCATGATTACCTCGGTAAAGATGGGAAAGAAAATAGGCACTCGAGGCATATCTCATACAATGCTTGATCATACTCTCAATACATACACCCCAACCAACTGCAAACTATCAACCTCGTCTATTAGGAACAAATAATCTTGATACCAAGTTGCAAAGGACAAGAACAATAGGGTTCATGCTATTTGCAAATTCAGATAAATCAATCTCCACATTTTGAACATCCACACCTAAAAATCACTGCATAGCATAGGCACCTCAATGAATATGGTACGTAATGAACTCACCATGAATAGGAAGGTGAATGATCCTCCATATATCCTCTAAAGTAATAGTTGCCTCCCTTGTAGGAAAATGAAAAGATGATGTCTTAGAGTGCCACCTCGCAACAAGAGTGGTCAACATTGCAATATGGGTCCTGATAGGAGGCATGTAACAAATATGATACAAACCCACTACCTCAAGAAAGTCCCACTCCAATACACCGAAATGGGCAATAGGATCAAACAGGTGACAAGGACATCTCTCTCATGTCATGAGAAGACATAGATTCACCTGCAAGCGACATAAACCAAGATGTTAGGGTTTCACTCTAAAACAAGTAAAGCAACATAAAACGACACATGCTAGATGAAAAATGACTTGTACTATGCTAAAACGGGCACAACCTAGGGTTTGAAATGCAAGAAGGATGACAAAATGATGTTTAAACGGAAAACAAATGCAAGTTAGGGTTTCACTCTAAAACAAGAAAAGCAACATAAAATGACACATGCTAGATGAAAAATGACTTGTATGACACTAAAACAGTCACAACCTAGGGTTCACAACACAAGAAAGATGACAAAACGATGCTTAAAATGAAAAAAAAACACAAGTTAGGGTTTCACTCTAAAACAAGAAAAGCGACATAAAATGACACTTTTTAGGTAACAAACGATAGTTCAGATGGTAAAAGGACATAAAACAAGGTTTTATAATGCAAACATGATGAAGAACGACATTTAGGATATAAACATACACATACTAGGGTTTGGACAAAGCTGAGAGAAAAATGATGGAAAAGACTCAATTACCAGATTTCGGGACAAATGCTCAACATGAGACAGACAAACGTGCTAGTTTAGGACAAATGTGTAGTTTTAGGACAAATGCACAAGATTTGGTTGCAATTTTTAGACAAATGCATAGTTTTAGGACAAGTACGCAGTTTCTAGACAACTGCACAATTCTTGAACAAATGCTCAAAACAAAAGTGCCAATCTTGGATAGAAACACTAAAATCACCTGAAAAAGGCACCAAAATTGAGACAAATGCACCAAAACCTCAAAAAAAACATATTTGTCTGATAGGACTTTGCACACGCAAAACAAGATGAAAGCGAAGGGCAAAAAGGTACATACTAGGGCACCAATATTTGAAGGCCGTCTATAGTCTTGAACGAGTTCAGAATGATGTGGGGAATTTCAAATCTTGACATTCTCCCTCAACAACTGACAAAATGTGGAATCCAGAGACAAGAATTAGCAAACATAACCAAGAACAAATGAAACAATTTGAAGACAAATTGCCTATATAACACCTCAAGGAAACCCTAATTACACTTAGGAAACCTTCCTACTTACAAATTAGAAGTTATGAACGAGAAACAATGCACATTGACATAGAATATTCCATTAGAAACATCGAAATGACAATACAATAGTGTCAAGAGCCTGGCCTCAAAACTTGAAATTTTTGGTCAACTTCTTGAGGGGGCAATAGAGAGTCCTACCATCATTCCAGTGAACACTGGGGCATAGTGAGGCATAATTTTTTTCAAAAACTTAATCATAAAAAAAAAATATTTGAAACAAAGGAACCAATACTTTGTATCAAAGAGGGGAAAAATGTAGACATGTAAAATTGACTTGACACCTATCACACAACACTGAACAACATCAAACAACAATGAACGACATTAAACCGCACTGAATGACATCAAAATAACACTGAACGACATCGAACAACCTCAAGCAACATCAAATGATATGGAACAACATCTCACATCATCTCACATCATCTTAGAGTGACTCATAATCATCCCATAACATCTCGAAATGACTCAGAATCATCCTGTAACATTTCATAATGACTTAAAATCATCCCGTAACACTTCAAAATGACTCAGAATCATCCTATAACACTTCAAAATGACTCAGAACCTTTTCAAAACACTTCAAAATGACTCAGAATCATCCCATAATACTTCAAAATGACTCAAAATCATCCCATAACATTTCAGAATGACTTAGAATCATCCCATAACACTTCAAAATGACTCAGAGTCATCCCGTAACACTTAGGAATAACTCAAAATCACCTCGTAACACTTCAAAATGGCTCAGAATCATCCCTTAACACTTTAGAATGACTTAGAATCATCTTATAACACTACAGAATGACTTAGAATCATCCCATAACACTTAATAATAACTCAAAATCATCCCATAACATCTCAAATCATCTCAGAATCACCTCGAAATAGTTCAGAATCATCCCATAATGGCTCAGATCATCTTAGAATCATCCCATAATGCTTGGAATCATACCACAATGTTCTTGCATTGCACCACATCACATCACATCAAAACAAAATAAAAAATCCTAATTCCTCTATTAATTGAATAAAACAACATTATTCAATTAATTCACTTTTTCATCATTTTAGACAAATTTAATAAATTTTATTTATTTAATAAAGTCCTAGAAATCCTGATTCCTCTATTTTTGAAAAGTTAAGCAGCATTTATAGGGCGTTGTACCCTTCACAATGAGCCACAAGGGCCAAAAAGAAACCAGACTAAACAGAAAACCAAAAGAAAACTAAACAAAACACAGAAACAACCCAAAGGCAACATAACAGCCGCAGAGCATCAACCGATAGACAGGCACAGGGAGCATCTAATTGGCATTGTCCCAATTTTTAATCAGGAGATCCACTGCCTCATCACCCACCCATTATTTGTTGTCTTGGCTATTGTTACCCTCCAACTCCTCGTTTATAGCATTAGACAGGGTGCTTGTAACAAAGTGACCCAACTTCATGGTGAAGCGGGTTAACCCCTGAAATATTTTATCAAGAGTATCCATTCTTTTAACCACATCACACGAATCCACCCCAACATCCATAGTCCCCTGAACCTCTCTAGGCTCATCCACCAGGGGATGGGGAGAGTGAGAGGCAGAGCCATCAACTGGAAGCTTGCTGTTCATCAGAGTAAATTGGGGCCCCTCCACAATGTCATCCTCCTCCTCTTCAAATTCTTCTTCCTTGTAACCTTTGTTGTCAGACCGCTTCTCCTCAGAGTCTTCAATAATTAGCCTCTTCTTGCTGTTCTTGGCCAGCCTCTCGGATCTCCTCCTGACATTTTCCCCTCCTGTCAACTTTGTGTTCCCCACAACTGTATCCCCTTTGGAATCTTTCCTGATAGCATTCTTGCCCTTACAGTCCTTGGCTGTCGGGGCCAAAATGCATTTATCCTTACCTTTTTTTGTCGAGGTAGCCTTGTAGGCCGAGTCAACTTGAGTGGCTTTAAGCTCATAGAGTCCTTCCACCGCACTGGCATGGGCCTTGCCCAACCCACCCTTAAGTTTTTTGGTGGTAATTTTGGTTTTAGGATTCCCCACATTGCCCGAATTAGGTTTCTAAGGAGGGCTCTTAGACTTAGCCGAGGAAATGTGCACAATTGAAAGGGGTTCAATGTTATCAATGCGGACTACCATGATGGCTTTGGGTGGACAGAGAGAAATTTGAAAGTGATACAGTCTCATGATAAGCCCCTGATGGAGCAGGAGCGACGAGGGATCATAGGGGTTGTGGCTGGCCGACTCTTTGCACTTGTTGACAGAGCTTTCAAGGTCCATTAAAAGAAAAAATGGAAAACTAAGCAACATCTTATGTCTAAGGTGATTTAACAGAGGAAAATAGTAAAAGAAATAGTTTTTAAATCTACCTTCTAGAGTTACATACTTCATCAGCGCCATACACACCTGGTCCTAGGGCTTCGAGAGCGCATGCCTCTCAAACCCCACCGTAGTATCCTCACCTTTGAAGAAGGTCTTTTAGCTTTCATCATCAGGTTTTTTGGTATGTTTTGGATACTTTTTCCCAGAACACAACAAACTCGTAGCCTGTACAATAACTTCTTCACTGATCTCAAATGATATACCACCAATGGAGACCCATCTATCCTTCCATGAATTGGAAAATTGACCCAATAGGATAGGATCATGGCCAACCAAGCACTCCATAAGTGGAGCAATTCCACCCTCCACGCAAATGTGCTAGACCAAATGGTTATTCCGAAACTCCTCGTAGTTGTCAGGGTCAGTCTTGACCCGCTCACCACCCATACTTCCAACCTGCACAAAGAACTCAAAATGCAAAAAATGCCAATTGCAGTAGCCTCGAATGATAATTACAAAGTGATAGTTAAGGCAAGAAATACAGTGAAGGATAATTAAACCCACGTACAGGACACACGTGTAGAGGGGGAAATCACCATAGGGTGATTTGACACAAAAAATAAATAATTTATGATTACAACCAAGAAGGCAAGAATTGAAAAACAAGTAGGGGATGCACAAAAACCCAAGCGGGAAGGCCGGATAACTAAAATTGGTAAGCATCCAAAACAAGCCAAAAAAATCCCACGCTGAACTAACCAACCTGAAGCCCCTAGTAAGCCATCTCCCAACATGAATAGTCACACCATTATGAATACATTCACTCCCCCAGAGGCATGAAGGAGATAAAACAAGAAATCCAACAATCCCTAAGGGAATAGATCACACAATATGGCTTTGTAGATATGAAGTCACGTCCTTCCACCTAACCATCATCAAGCCACCACACTTAAATTCGAACCCATCATTTAATTTCTATCCCCACCACCTTACCATAACCTTAGAACCCGACCCCGTCCACCATTGCCAAAGGAAAGACACGTGGATCCTCCTTTGCATGCTCCACACATGCAGATATTCCCCAGGAAACCTCCACTTGTACTTCATTTCAAAGATAACGCTCATCCACTAGATTCCCAAAAAAATCCAGTGGGTCCCCCAATCAGCTCCCGTTATCCAAAGATTAAAACTCATTGCAAACCATGGTAGCCCTGTTCCCACGTGATTAATGCTTGAATATTTGGCAGAAGCCTTTCCATTTTCCTCCAACATTTAGCTGAGTCCCAACCCAAGCCAAGATTAGCCAAGGGATCCGCCACCTGGTTGCCTTCTCTGAAGATATGGGTCACCTTTTTATCACTAAATTTGGATAGGAGGAAGCTAACATCCATCAAAATGTCCTTAGAATTCCAACCCATTAAATTGATTTTATTCACAGCATCCGTAACCAACCCGGAATCTCCCTCAATGTGGAGATAAGCAATCCTCAAAGAAACATCAATTTTGATGCCCATCAGCAGCGCACGAGCCTCCACCACTAAAGCCGACTGAAACCCAATATCTCCAGCAAATCCTACCACCAGAGCTCCGATAGAATCTTTGATAACTCCACCAATGATTGCCCTACCTGGGTTGCCCTTAGCAGCCCCATAAAAATTAAGTTTAAATCATCCTCTATCCGGAGGCTCCCATTTAGTATTTTTTCTAGTTAAAAGTTTCGCATTATCAAAGGATTTAGCCTTTAAGTCTTGGTGCCATTCTTTAGCCATTTTTATCTCATAAACCATTAGCCCCCTCTCTAGGAGTTTCCCATTAAAGAGGGAGATATTCTCCTCAATGAGCCTAACTCCAATGCCAAAAACCTCCTTGGGACTCCTCTCAATATTCTTGAAAACCTTGTTATTTCTCTCC
Organism: Sequoiadendron giganteum; assembly: GCA_007115665.2. NCBI lineage: Eukaryota > Viridiplantae > Streptophyta > Pinopsida > Cupressales > Cupressaceae > Sequoiadendron > Sequoiadendron giganteum. The sequence goes on along the minus strand of CM021103.1, from coordinate 355,335,917 downwards.
TTCCATAAACACCAACCTAAAAGAGGGGGGACCTGCTTCCAAATTTCGCCAGGTAGAGGGTGGAAAAATGGGCCATACCAACCCAGAATAAGTGAAAAAAGGTCCTTACTCATCACCCAAGAGACATCAAGTTTCTCAAAAGCCAACCCCCAAACTTCAGAAGAAAATGGGCAGTGTAATAATAGGTGATTGACATATTCCTCCCCTTTCTTGCAAAGGAAACATCTATTGGGAAAACAAAAACCTCGAGTCCTTAGATTGTCCTAGGTTAGAATCCTATTATGACAGGCCGTCCACTAGAAAAAATTAATTTTAGGGATCATATGCTGATTCCAAACCTTCTTCTAGGGTTCCACAACAGAAGTATCATTGGTCAACAGACTGTAAGCTGACCACACAGAGAGATCCCCTTGTTTATCAAAAGTCCAAAAAAACTCATCCTCCCTATCATAGGAAGGAAACTTGATGCTGGAGAGAATCACCTAAAGGGATCGAACAAGGAAAAAAAGGTCAAGAGAATGGGGGAAACTAAGGGTAAGATCCTTCCAAATCCTAGCACCCGGGGGTCTAGAAACATAGTCACAGATATGTATGCCAAAGAATCTCTGAACCGCTCCCATCACCACCCCAAAGCCAGAGGAAGCTAGAGCGGAGTGAGTAAGCCAAGTATCTTTCCAGAACCTGATTTTAATCCCATTTCCCATTTCCCATTTAATTCCTTTCTTTAGCAGGCCTTGTATGCAACAAATGCTCCTCCAAACAATAAAGCCCTGGGGGTGAGGTTCTAAAAGACAATCAATCAAGGTCCTGTTCTGGAGGTATTTGACATTCAAAATTTTACACCAGTCCTTAGTGTTTCTTAACTGGTCCCAACCAACCTTGGCCATCAAAGCCCTATTAGAGTTGACCATCTTCCTTATTCCAAGCCCACCACAATTTTTAGCCTGGCAGACCCTATCCCATTTTACCAAAGTGAGTTTCTTTTTTTCATCAATATCGGACCATAGGAAATTCCTTTGAATTCTTTCAAGTTTATCAACAATATACTTAGGCATCCTGAAAATGGATAGAAAATAAGCGGGGATACCTTGGATAGCCACAATGAGCAATTGGATTTTTCTAGCATGGCTTAGCAAAGAGCCCTTCCACCCAACCAACTTCCTTTGAATCCTTTCCAGAATCGAATTCCAGAACTCCATGGGTACCTCCTTAACCATGAGGGGGAGCCCAAGGTACACCGACAAGAGAGAATTACCAACACATCCCAGAACCACAGTCACCCTATTTTTCAAATAAGGCATGCAATTGAAAAAATAAATCTTGCTTTTATTGTAATTAATGCATTAACCAGAGTACAAGGCATAATTGTTAAGCTAGGCTTTCCATTTCCTAGCTTCCACCACAGAGGCCTTCCCAAATAGAAAGGTGTCATCCATAAATTGTTGCATAATAATTGGATTTAGAGAGGAGGCCACTCTAACACCCGAAATGGAGCCCTCTAACAGCAGATCCGTAAAATTCCTACTAAGCACCTCAACAATCATAATGAAAAGATAGGGAGACAGAGGGTCTCCTTATTTGAGTCCTCTACCAGTAGAGAAGAACCCACAGGGGGATCCATTAATCACAATCAAGAACTTAACAGTACTAACAAATTCCATAATGAGTTTGACGACCAAACTGTTAAAGCCAAACTTGGTCAAGACCTTCGGGATGAAGTCCCACAACACTTTATCATAAGCTTTGGAAATGTCAAGCTTGAGAGCCATCCCCGCATTGTTACATCTATCCATAGAGTGGAGTAGTTCATGGGTTGTCAAAGTGGCATCAAGAATATGTTGCCCAGGGACAAACCCCTTTTGAGTGTGACTAATGATTTTATCCAGAAGAGGTTTGATATGGTTAACCAGGATCTTGGAAAGGGTCTTATAAAAGGTGTTACAAAGACTAATAGGTTGGAAGTCAGTCATAGAAAGAGATTCACTAATATTGGGGATAAGAGCAATGAAATTTTGGTTTAATTGTTTAAGGATCCTACTAGATTTGAAGAAGTCCCTAGCCACAAGAACAAGGTCCCCGTCCAAAGTATCCCAAAAAATCCAAACAAAAGCAGGAGGAAACCCATTAGGCCCTGGGGCTTTGAAAGCCCCCATGCTAAAGGTAGCTAGACGAACTTCTTCCATGGAAATAGGCCTGAGGATTCTCAAGTTATCTTCTAGAGAGATGGATGCATGGAGATGTTGAAGAATCACAAAGTCCAAAGCCAGGATGGGCACTTCAATCAGAGCTGAAAAAGCCTCCTTGAAGTAGTTCACCGCATAGATCCCAATTTGAGATTGATTAGAAAACACCTCCCCATTGACATTATTCAATTTAGAAATTTGGTTCCTTTTCCTGTGGTTGATGGCAGAAACATGAAAAAAGGAGGTATTTCTATCTCCTTCCTTTAGCCATTGGACCCTTGATTTTTGTTTTTCTAGAATACCTCCTCATTTTTTAGGACACGTTCCCATTCCATTCTAGCTTCCCGTTCTTGGATGTGAGTCTGTTGACTATCATCACCCTCATCCAAGTTTTTCTATAAGGTCCTCAACTTTACTTCACGCAATTTTTTTCTTTTGAAACACATCCCCAAACACATTTTTGTTCCATCCTTTTACCATCAGTTTAATATGTTTAAGTTTAAAGTAGATCCTAAACATAGGGGATCCTTGGACAGGGATATTCCACCATTCAACAATTTTCTTTTTGAAATCAGGATGAGCATTCCACATTATTTCAAAGCGAAAAGGATAGGGGCCCACAGTAGGATGAATATTAGTGGTCAGCAAAAGAGGATTATGGTAAGAGATCATCTTGGGCAAGGTTATAAGGTTGGCATCTAAGACATTAGTCACCGCAGAGGAAGCGGTCAAGCCGAACTTTAAAGCAGACCCTAAAGTAGAGGAAGCGGTCAAGCCAGACTTGAATCAGGTCACTGCCAGCCTGTTTGTTAGACCAAGTGAAATTCTAGCCCAGAAGCTCAATATCAACTAAACCCGAAGAATTCAAAAAATTAGCCAGATCCGACATGCTGTCAGTGTAATCCAGAAGGCCACCACTTTTCTCTGATGGAAACAGGGGAGAGTTAAAATCTCCAGCAACAAGCCAATGACCTCCTTTATTTAAATTGATCCTAGTCACCATGTTATCCCACAAAGTACTCCTCAAGTTCCTCTGATTAGGAGAAAAAATATTAATTGTAGACCACGCTTCTCGAAGATAAGAGAACGAGACCCCAACACTATTTTTACAATGAAATAATTTAGAACCCTATAGAGAAGAAGGGTTCCAAAGCACAGACAAACCCCCGAAGCTCCCTCGGCATCACTATAGACATAGGAAGCATTAGGCCAAAAAAAGTTAGCTATTTTATCAAAATTCACCATCAACATTTTGGTTTCTTGAAGAAGGCAGACATCAATCTTATGTTCTACAATATAGTTCTTTAGGGCACGTTGTTTGTGTGAACTATTAAGTCCATGAATGTTCCAAGACATAACCCTCATTTCTGACCTTTTTTTGAGGACACATCTAATGTCCTCTATTTTCCCAGAGCAATCTCATTTGTTGTCTCTTTCATTCTAGTGGATCTCTGAGAAGGTCTCCCAAGCTTAGATTCACCTCCTACATCCGCCTTCTTCTTTCTTCCTTTCTTCTTGGGTGTAGTCCATATCCCTTCATCCTTAGCTTTCTCAAGCTTCAAACTCCCCAAACTTTTAGTAGACTCTTCAATCATACCAGAGCTCTCTTCCTCCTAGATTTCACTCAATCAAAGCCCCAGGGGTCCCTGAAATGATAGCCAAAACTAGAGGGTCACAAGCCGAAGCACCAAGAATAGAAAACCCACTAGGGACCCCCACAAGCATGGGATCAACAACCGAAGAGCTCGAGTCTCGAGATAGGGATAGGGGTTTAGGAGCCAACTCCAAAGCATCACCAAGATCAGAAAATTCAAGAGGAGGACCAACCGAAGAGGGAGGGTGAGGAGGAATCACTGGTGAATGGTCAACACCTAGGGGAACTAACCCAACATCACATGACAGTCTCAGAATGTTCTTAGATAGAGTAGTAGGAATTAACACATTGTCCTTAATCTCCCGATTGACAGTGGATTTGCAGTTAGAAATAAGATGCCCTGCTTTAGCACACTTTTGATAGTATACCACAATGTTTTCGTAACACACAGGTTGAGACCAGCTACCCAACTTAGAACTCAACTTGATAGAATTTGGAAGAATTTTATCAACACAAATATTGACACAAAATCTCACAAAGACTAACCTTGATTTTGATTTTGTGATAGTATCCGTGGTCACAAATTGGCCTAGTGAGTCCCCAATAGCTTTGAAGAGGGCATCATCCCAAAAATCCAAAGGTAACCTCAACAGCCTAACCCAAATAGGAGCTGACTTATTTAGATCAGTAGCAGGGTCAAAACCAGGTTTCCATTTGCACAAAGCCAGACTATGCTTTCCAAAAACCCACGGACCCGATGACAGAGTCGCCACTAAGTCCTCCATAGTAGTGAATCTAAATAGGAAAAGACCACCACCCATCACACGAATCTCCACACTACCCTTAAGGTGCCACTTCGCCGTAACCCATTTCGAACCAAATCCACCGTTGGATGGTAAGAGAGAAATCTTCCCACAACAACATTCTCCATGGAGGAGAGGATTTCGTTAGTGATTGAATTAGGAATGTCAAACACAATACCTAAGGATGAAACAATCTCAGGAGAAGATAGAAATAAGGAAGAGACTTGATTCCCATTAGAAAGCACATCCTTCCAGCTGACAGTTGGTGGGATCTTCACCACCGACACAGAAGATATGCCCGAAGACGCCAAAGACTTCGAAAAGCCCGAAGGTGAAAGCACTGACCCCGCAGGGGGGGAAACCCGTCAGATACAAGCCCAAAGGAGGGGAGCACGGGTCAGGAGGGGGACCATTGGATACCCCCAAGGCAGAGTCCACCATGCACGCAGAAAATTCAAACTCAGAGGAGCGGGAGAAAATTCAAACTCAGAGGATTTTGCGAGAGATTGATATCCCAATTCCTCTGTTAATTGAATAATACAACATTATTTAATTAGTTCACATTTCATCATTTTGACAAATTAAATAAATCTTATTTATTTAATAAAGTTCTAATCCCACCTTATTTCATCTTGATTAATTAAATAATGCAAATTATTACATTGCTAAATCACCTTATTTCCCTAAGTGTATTAAATTATTAAATAATAATTTAATAACAACACTTTCCCTCCAAAAATTTGAATTAAATCAAACTATTCAAATCAATTATCAAAAATCAAATCAAACTAATGCAACTTTGTTTGCAAAAGTCAAACTTGATTTGCACATTCAAATCCCAAAAAAGAATTAATTAATTAAATCAATTAATTCATATTCCTCACCCACTTTCTGATTGAGAAAATTATGATTGTTGACTAAACAATCTAATTTGTTAACTAATCAATCTATTTTATTAACTAATCCATCTATTCAGTTAACTAAACATCACATTCTTAACTAAGTCATCACAAATTTAACTAATCCATCTATTCAGTTAACTGATAAATTAGAGTCTTGACTAGCCAATCTATTTCCCAATCACACAAATTATGCAATCAAATTTGCACAATTATCTCTCATCTAAATCCTCTCAACAAACTCCGATAGTTGATCTAGATATTCTTCAAAATGATCTCGATTGTCCATTTCAAATATCATTTTCTATATAACAAACCCCTTTCCTCATAAATAAGGATCGAAGAATTCATATACATTGAGCAACGAAGTGCTGTCAAGATAATCCTTGAGAGAGAGCTTCATCCATCATCTTCGATCAACCAAACACAATAAGCATTCATCCACACTTTGCACACAAACTTTGGAGGCTTTGCTGTGATAAGAATAATCCAACATCAAGCAAATACACTCTGCTACGGGATGGTAAAAGCTATCTTTTGTTCTCATTTTATTAATTAGTAGATTCCTTATCATGTTTGCATTAGTATAGTGTCAATTTCATATGTGTAGGTTTCCATATTTTAGATTTTGAAATTTTTGGCTGTAGATAAGTTTTCTTCATCATATTGCTGTAATGTCCCTCTTAGATCATTGATCTAATGTCCTCATTCCCCCTCACACAAAAAGTAAACACAAGTTTACCTCAACCACTTTGCTTCTTGTCTTTAGACCTTCACTTATGTCTCCAATTATCTGTTCCTCTAGATGATTTCTCTATACATATTTAGGAGTCTTAGGTGTAAGTTTTGGAATCTCCTCTTCATCACTTTGTTCTTTCTCTTCCTTTTCTTCTTGTACTTTCCCATAGATAAGATCATGTGGCTCAACTTCGCTTATTTCTACTAGTCTATACATAGCTTCATCAACTTTTACATTAGCACTTTCAACTATTTTTCTGTCTTTTTTGAAGAATCTATATGCCTTGTTGTTATTTGAATATCCAAGGAAAATTCCTTCATCACATCTAGCATCAAACTTTCCAAGATTCTCATCATCTCTTTTAATATAACATCTGCTTCCAAACACTTTAAAGTATTTAATGATAAGAGTCTTAGTGCTGTTACCTCTTATCTAAACTTTGTTAAGAATGTAAATAGTAGTGTGAATTTCTTCTCTCCAATACACATTAGGAACATTTTCTTCCTTCATCATAGTTCTGGTAGCCTCTTGAATAGTCTGATTCTTTCTTTCTATAACTCCATTCCGTTGAGGGGTTCTAGGGGCAAAATAATTTCTCTTTATGCCATGCTCTTCAAAAAATGAATTAAACTCGCTAGAAGTGAATTCTCTACCTCTATCAGACCTTAAACATTTGATTCTCAGGTTTGCCTCATTCTCTACTCTTGCTTTGAATACCTTGAATCTATAAAGAGCCTAATATTTCTTTCTAAGAAAATTAACCCATGTCATCCTAGAGTAATCATCAATCAAGAGCATGAAATACCTTTCACCATTAAGGTTTCCCATTCTTCTAGGACCATAGAGGTCTATATGAATCAATTCCAACATTCTAGTAGATGATTGTTCCTTTCCTTTAAAACCACTTCTTGTTTTTTCCCAACTGACAACTTATGCAAATTTAATATGAAGGCTTTGTGATTCTAGGAAGATCTCTAAAAAAATATTTTTAGCTGATCCGGATCATATTGTTGAAATTTACATGTCCCATCATCTGGTGCCACAACATACTTTCATTGATTTGTGAAACAAAAAATTGACCATCACCACTCTTAAGTTGATAGATGTTTTCACGAGTTCTTCTTCCTGTTGCTACCATAGTTTTGGATCCTTTTTTGATCTCACAAGTGTTATCCTAAAACACAAGCTTAAATCCTTTGCTACACATTTTTCCAACACTTAAAAGATTACTCCTTAAACTCTTAACATAATAGACATCATCAGTACTATGTTTTTCATCAAAACTAATTGTTCCTTTACCAACAATCTTGTTCCAAGTATGGATGTGTTTTGTGGTGTTTTCATTAATGTTGTCATTGATGTCAAAAAAATTTAGGTTGATTATAGATGGTACTTGTATAGTTGAGATACTTTAGAAGTGCTTATAGTACATGAAGCTATATTTATGAAGTTATAGCTATGTTTTTACCAAGTGCTTTTGAGAAAATTTGAGAAATAATGAAGGCAGTGTTGAGCGTGTCTTCTGAATGTGCTCCGGTATTGTGATTTGAATTTCTTCTATGTTGATCCTATGCCTATGAAAATATGTGGCATTTTTCATGAGATTTAGTAGATAATATATCTTAAGTTTTAGCTTTTGGATCGATGGAGAGTGGAAGATATGTTCACCAGTATGTGAACTAGTTTGACAGAACTACTTGCTTGTAGACTAAGAGAAATGTTTTGGCTATGTAGTCTTTTGGTGTATTGTTTTAGATCTTTTGAATTTGGGAGATGATTCATAATGATGTTTTTTGTGTTTTGACAAATATGCTTGTGATTGGGTGCTCTTAAAGACTTGCTCCAAAGCTCCTATGTGTTGTTGGTTGGTCCGGTTGGACCATTGAAGAATATTCTATGAATGAAGTTTTTCGTAGTTGCTGTGGATGTATGTGAAGGTTTCTTAGAGATGGTAAAAGTTTTGGTAAAGCATTTTGAGTGATCCACGTATAATCAACTTGTTGGATATGCATGTACTTCAAAGTTCATTGGTATTTTCACTAGGTTTGGCTGACCTAGTGTTTACACGTTACATAAATTTTTTGCATCAAATTAAGGAAGCATGTGATTGATCCAATATGTTTCTAGGGCCCTAATTTAAATGTCTAATTTTTCCTCTCTCATTCTTATCCACTGTGGGAATGTTGAGTAGCCAACCTAATTTGAATTTGTAAATTAAAGGATCTATAGCTGACCTTGGAGAATGCTTCTAGGGTTGAAAATGGTATAAGAGATAATAAATATGTTGTGAATTTGGTATCAAGCAAGTGAAGTGTGCAATCAAGTGTGAAAAGTAGAGTGTGAAAGAGAGAATCAAGACAACAACACTTTGATGTGTTAGATTCTTGAAAGCAGTGAGCTGACATTGTCTACAATCTTTTGGTCAAGTTGCGAATGTGTGGAACCTTTGTGGTGGATCTTTATTTATCTTTTCTTTTTTTGTAGGCAGTGAGCCTCCTTCTAGAGAGTGAGTCTTATTGTAGGTAGCGAGCCTTTGTATCTGGGTAGTGAGCCCTCTGGAAGTGAGCCTTTGTATTCAGTATTGCATTATTACTATATTGTGACCTAATCCTCACCGTGGTTTTTCCCTCATTGGGTTTTCCACATAAATTTGGTGTCTCTGGTGTTTGATTTATGTTATTTGCATTTCATGTTTACACTTAATAATAGATTGAGTTAAAGTGGAATTTATTAAGGTTAGAAGTAAAGTAATTTGATATAACTAATTCACTCCCCCTCTCAGTTGTCTTGTGCATTTCAAAAATTGGTATTAGATCTCTAGTTCCTTGGTGAAATGCTTAACCGCTTGAGGTAGATCAAAAGGCAAACAAGTTGTAGATCCCTATTTTTGATGGAGCTGATTATAGTGACTGGAAATAATAGATGAGAGGTTATCTGGTTTCTCTTGGTTTCAAGACCTGGAAAGTTGTGGAGACAAATTATGTTGCACCATCTATTGGTCCTTCCTATGCAAATGAGATTGTGCCTCATGAAGAGAATGAAAAGGCAAGGTATGCTATCTTCAATGCTCTATCTAAAACTGAAAAGACAAAACTTATTTATTTAGGCATTGCTTATGAAGTATAAGAAAAATTGAAAGACATTTATGAAGGAAATGATAGAGTGAAATTGTCAAGGAAGCTAACAACTAAGAAAAAATTGAGAACTTGAGAATGGAAGAAGGTGAAGATATTTTAAGATATTATCAGAGAGTTTAACTTTTAGAAAATTAGATCAAGAATCAAGGTGGTACCATGTCAGAAAAAGATATAATTGAGAAGATCCTAATGACCCTACCAGAGAATTACCGTGACAACTCTCTGCTATTGAAGAATGATATGATCCAAAGACATTTACCAAGGAGCACCTATTTCGTATCATTATTACATTCGAGATGAGAAAATTTGCAAGAGATGAGGGGAAAACTGAAACGCCCTTTAAATAAATGAAGATAGGGGATGAATCAAATGATGCTGATTCAGAAGAGTTGGAAGAAAACTTCACAAGGAATTTGATGAAAGGTACTAGTAAATACAAAGTTATGTTTCCCTTTAAGTGTTTCAGCTATGGAAATATTGGTCATTATGCATCAAGATGTCCTAATAGAGATATAAACAAGAAGAAAAAGGATGATAATAATAACAATCACAGAGATAAGAAGGATAAGAAGTTCAAGAAATTGTATTATGTCAAAGAAGATGCAGGAATTTCTGATGATGAGCATGATTTTGAGGAGGATAAAGATGAATGTCTATTTCTAGCCCTAGAATGTAAAGACGTATCTACTAACCATGGAAGATGTGCAAAGGAATTTGGTCTGGATAGAAAGAAGGATGAGATGGAAGGTACTATGGTGACTAGTTTCATGCTAGAAAGGATGAAGACTTTTGGATAATTGACAGTGGGTGTTCAAATCATATGACTGGAGATAAGAGTAAGGTCACTAAACTTGAAAAGTATGATGGAGGAATAAATATGTTTGGAGATGATTCTGGTGCTAATATTGTTGGTAAAGGAAAAATTAGTTTTGATGGGAAACATAGTATTGGTGATGCCTATTATTTTAAAGGTTTAAGGCATAATATCTTAAGTGTTGGAAAAATTTGTAGCAAAGGATTTAAGCTTGTGTTTTAGGATAGCACCTATGAGATCAAAAAAGGATTCAAAACTGTGGTAGCAATAGGAAGAAGAAATCATGGAAACATATATCAGCTTAAGAGTGCTAATGGTCAATGTTTTGTTTCACAAATTAATGAAAGTTGGTTGTGCCACCAGAGGATGGGACATGTAAATTTTGACAATCTGATCAGGATCACTTCTAAGGAAGTTTTCAGAGATCTTCCTAGAATAAAAAATCCTTCAAAATCAATTTACAAAATTTGTCAGCTGGGGAAACAAACAAGAATCAATTTTCATTGCAATGATTTATGGCTTTGATTGTGTGAGAATTTTTGCATCAACGTTTCAAATCACACTCCGCGATCCATCATCAGGATGAGAGCAGAGCTGAAGGATAATAGAGTGTGATTCATGGTCCTTCCGCTCTACTCTCATCCTGATGATGGATCACGGAGTGTGATCCGAAACGTTGATGCAAAAATTCTCACACAATCAAAGCCAAAAATCATTGCAATGAACATTATGGATTGTGGAAACTTGATATCATTAAAGAATCAATTTTAAAGGAAAAGAACAATCATCTACAAGAATGTTGGAATTGATTCATACAGACCTCTGTGGTCCTACAAGAATATGAATCCTTAATGGTGACAGGTATTTTATGCTCTTGAGTGATTATTACTCTAGGATGACATGGGTTACTTTTCTTAGAGAGAAAGCTCAGGCCCTTGATAGATTCAAGGTATTCAAGGCTAGAGTAGAGAATGAGGAAAACTTGAGAATCAAATGTTAAAGGTTTGATAGAGGTGGATAATTCACTTATGGTGAGTTTAATGCATTCTGTGAAGAACATGACATAAAGAGACATTATTCTACCCCTAGAACCCCTCAACAAAATAGAGTTGTGGAGAGGAAGAACCGAATTGTTCAAGAGGCTGCTAGAACTATGATGAAAGAAGCAAATGTTTCTGATGTGTACTGAAGAGAAGCAATCCACACTACTATTTACATTCTTAACAGAGTCTAGATCATAGGTAACAACACTAAGACTCCTTATGAGTTTTGAACTAGTAAGAATCCTACTGTTAAATACTTTAAAGTGTTTGGAAGCAGATGTTACATTAAAAGAGATGATGAGAACCTTTGAAATTTTGATGCTAGATTGATGAAGGAATCTTTCTTGGATATTCAAATAACAACAAGGCATATAGATTCTTTAACAAAATATTGAGGAAAATAGTTGAAAGTGCTAATGTAAGAGTTGAAGAAGCTATGTATAGACCAGTAGAAATAAGTGAATTTGAACCAAATGATCCTATCTGTGGGAAAGTGAAAGAAGAAGAAAAGGAAGAGAAAGAACAAAGTGATGAAGTGGAGATTCTGAAACCTGCACCTAAGAATCCTAAATATGTATAGAGAAATCATCCAGAGGAACAAATAATTGGATACATAAGTGGTGTAAAGACAAGAAGCAAATTGGTTGAGGTAAACTTGTGTTTACTTTATAAGATAGAACCTAAGACCGTGAATGAAGCATGTAATGATGAGAGTTGGGTTAGAGAAATGAAAGAGGATTTGTAGTAGATAGAGAAGAATGAGACATGGGAACTAGTCCCTAGACATATAAACAAGAATGTAATTGGTTCGAAATAGGTATTCAGGAAAAAGCTAAATGAAGATGGTGAAGTGGTAAGGAATAAAGAAAGACTTGTATGCAAAGGATATTCATAGGTTGAAGGAATAGATTTTGAATAAACATTTTCACCAATAGCAAGAATGGAGGTCATTCAGATGTTCTTGTCATTCTCATCTCATAAAGTCTTCAAAGTATACTAGATGGATGTCAAGTCTACGTTTCTAAATGGAGAATCAAAAGAAGAAGTATATATGGAGAAACGAGAAGGGCTGTCAAAAAAATCGGACATGGTTTAAAAATTAAAGAAGACACTATATGGACTTAAAAAAGATCCTGGAGCTTGGTATAAAAATTTGGATAGATACTTGACACAACAATGTTTCAACAAAGGGTCTACAAACAACAATCTTTAGTTCAAAGTCAAGAAATTTTTTTTTTTGATAGTTGTTGTATATGTTGATGACATTATCTTTGGTGGAAATGAAGGCATGCGTAAGAAATTTGTAGAAGAAATGTAGAAAGGGTTTGAAATGTCTATGATTGGTGAGTTGAATTTCTTCCTTGGACTTCAAGTAAATCAAACTAGCAAGGGGATATTTATTTCACAATCTAAGTATGTCAAGGAATTGTTGAAGAAGTTTGGAATGGATGACTCCAAACTAGTTTATACCCCTATGGTAACCGGATGTAAGCTGAGTAAGGATGATGAATCTGCTAAAGTTGATCAGAGCATGTAAAAATCTATGGTTGGTGGACTATTATATCTTACTTCTATTATATTGTATATCATGCATGAAGTATGTTTGGTTGCAAGATTTCAAGTAGAACCTAAAGAAGTACATGTTATAGCTTTGAAGAGGATATTAAAATATCTTAAGGGAACTCTAGATTATGGGCTATGGCATTCGAAGGATAAATATTTCACATTGAATGCCTACACTGATGCAAATTGGGCAGGTTGTGTAGATGACTGAAAGAGTACAAGTGGTAGTGCACTTTTCCTTGGAGGAAGAATAGTTTCATGGTTGATTAAGAAACAAGATTTAGTTTCTTTATCCACTATAGAATTTGAGTACATTGCAGCAACATATTGCTATACATAGGTACTTTGGATGAAGCAAACCTTAAAGGACATAGGCATGATGTGTGATGAGCCTATCTCTATCTTTTGTGACAATACACGTGCTATAAACATTTCAAAGAATCCAGTGATGCATTCTAGGATAAAACACATATCTATCAGGTATCGATTCTTAAGGGAGAAGGTGTTATAGAATGAAATTAGATTTGAATATGTACCTACCAAGGAAAAAATTGATGAAATATTCACTAAGTCACTTTTGAAGGATACTTTTGAGTATCTCAGGGGGAAGTTAGGGGTTATTGCCCCTCCTTTCTTGAACTAAATGCACATGGAGGTACATAAGTCTAGTGGATTCATAGATTCTTTTGTTCCTAACTAATAATTGAGGTCTACTCCTCAGGAGGAGTAGAGAGATGCATTTTTGTAGTATGTGATGTAATCCTAAGGGGGAGTGAATAGAGATTTGTATGGCAAGTGATTTCATGCAAAATTTCCTTTGCCATTGATGTCAAAGGGGGAGAGAAAGTCATGTGAAAATGTGAAAAGGAAATGCTTATGTAGGTTGTCTAATAAAAAAAGAAAGGAAAGAAGAAACAGGAGGATGTGTATACTATCTTTGATGGTTTTTCACATCATGTATTTCCATCAATGACAAAGGGGGAGATTGTTGCAAGTATGGATGTGTTTGGTGGTGTTGTCATTGATGTTAACATAGTTCAAGTTGATTGTAGATGATACTTGTATAGTTGAGATACTGTAGAAGTGCTTAGAGTACATGGAGCTATATTTATGAAGTTATATTTGGGTTTTTTCCAAGTGCTTTTGAGAAAATTTGAGAAATAATGAAGGCAATGTTGAGTGTGTGTTCTGAATGTGCTCCGATATTGTGCTTTTCATTTTTTTTTTATTGATCCTATGCAGGTATGGATTTGTGGAATTTTCATGAGCTTCAGTAGATAATATATCCTAAGTTTTAGCTTCTAGATCATGGAGAGTGGAAGATATGTTCACCGGTATGTGAACTAGTTTGATAGAAGTACTTGGTTGTAGATTGAGAGAAATGTTTTGGCTCTAGAATCTTCTGGTGTATTGTTTCAGATCTTTTAGATCTAGGATATGATTCATATTGATGTTTTATGTGTTTTGACAAACATGCTTGTGACTGGGTGCTCTAGAAGACTTGCTCCAGAGCTCCTGTGTGTTGCTTGTTGGTCTGGTTGGACTATTGAAGAATATTCTATGCATGAAGTTTTTTGTAGTTGCTATGGATATACCTAGAGGTTTCTTAGAGATGGTAAAATTTCTAGTAAAGCATGTTGACTAATCCATGTGTGATCATGTTGCTAGAGATGCACGTACTTCAAAGTTCATTGGTGTTTCATTAGGTTTGACCGACCTGGTGTTTACATGTTACATAAATATTTTGCATCGAATTAAGGAAGCATGTGATTGATCCAATGTTTTTTGGGTCCTAATTCAAATTTGTAAATTGAAGGATGTATAGCCGACCTTGGAGAATGTTTCTAGGGTTGAAGATGGTATTAAAGAAAATCAAGATGTTATGAATTTGGTATCAAGCAAGTGAAGTGTGCGATCAAGTGCAAAAAGTAGAGTGTATTAGAGAGAATCAAGGAATCAAAACTTTGATGTGTTAGATTCCTGAAAGTAGTGAGCTGACGGTGTCTACAATCTTCTGATCAAGCTATGAATGTGTGAAAAATTTGTGGTGTATCTTTATTTATCTTTTCTTTTTCTATACGCAGTGAGCCTCCTTCTAGACAGTGAGTGCTATTGTAGGCAATGCACCTTTGTATTTGGGTAGTGAGCCCTCTTGCAGTGACCCTTTGTATCCGGTATTGCATTATTATTATATTGTGAGCTAATCCTCACCATGGTTTTTCCCTCATTAGGTTTTCCACATAAATATGGTGTATTCGGTGTTTGCTTTCTATTATTTTCATTTCATGTTTACACTTAATAACAAAGTGAGTTAAAGTGGAACTGATTAAGGTTAGAAGTAAAGTAATTTGATACAACTGATTCACCCCCCCTCTTAGTTGTCTTATGAATTTCAAAAAATATTAGCACCAGAATCATCTCCAAACATAACTATTCCTCCATCATATTGATGCAAGAGCATCCTTGGTTCTTGGAAATCTTGCATCAACCAAAAATATTTTCATTCAGATTTGTTCTTGTTTTGTTCTTGTTCCAGCTCTAGTTGGTAGATTCGATGTTTCTTCATGTTTCCTCACCATATCTTGCATACATAGGATTTCATTATGGACATGTTCAATTGTCATATTCCAAGTTTTTAGCTCATTTGGACCCTTTTCTGGCAAGTTATCACTTCTGAAGTACGTGATAGTTTTAGGGACTAGCCCCAAATAACTTCAAAACCTAACGACTAGTTGGATCAATCGTGGACCTTTCCCGTGACTTACAGATCCTTAGGGTGTGTTTATATTTGTTCCATGGAGTGTCCCCAATCTTACACTTAGGTCCACACTTCATCTTATGCATCTACAGTGGATGAATTTCAGATTTGAGGCTGACTTGATCTTGCACACATTACACTTTTCTTCTCGAAGATTGTAGCGATCTTTGGCTGACGCAGATGTTTCCTGAGCCACATATGCGATATAAAGATATTATTGAATCATTATATTGAAGAAAAAAATTAGGAAAATAGATTATGATGTATATAGATTTTTGCTCGCATGTATGAGCACTATATCTTGAGCATGTTGTAATCAGGCCTGTGCGCCAAATCTGTAAGCCCAGATGTGGTCGACTATTTGTAATCAAGATTTCTAATAATAAGAATGTTTGTAACTACAATTGCCTCCATATTTCATGTTTCTTCTATTGTGTGACTCTTGCTGCATGGTTTGGACTATTCTCTTTGAGGACCCTCCTACCCTGGCTGCACCAAACTGGTATCAGAGTGAGATTCATTCCTTGTGAGATCATTAGAAGTTGCACAGTCCTATTGAATATTTGTTGTAGGGTGGCACATTAAGGATCTGACCTACAATTGTAGAGGACTTGTGTAAAGATGGCGGGAAGAAGGAATGGTAGAGGAAATGGAGTGTGTGGAAATGCAGACCCTGCTATAATGGAAATGTTGAGAGGAATTTCTGCTAGATTAGAAGTGGTTGAAATGGCCCAGAGAATAGGCCGACCAATTGATGATGTAAGTGAAGAACAAGTAGAAGAACAAGAAGAAGTTGCAAGAGAAGAGAGGTTCATAAGATCCCTAACCAGAGTGAACACTAAGCCACATTTAAATCCACCAGACTATAATGGTAAGTTGGATTTAGATGAATTGTTGGATTGGATAACAAAAATAGAGAAATACTTTGATTTTGAAGGTACCCCAGATGATAAGAAGGTGAAATTTTTCTATACAAAGTTGAGAGGACATGCATCCCTTTGGTGGGAACATTTGCAGATAGATAGACAAAGAAAATGAAAGGAGAAGATAAGATCATGGGATCACATGGTGAATAAATTGAACACAAAGTTTACGCTTGTAGACTATCATATTAGTTTGTTCAAGAAATTACAGAACCTGAAGCAGAAAGAATCAAGCATGACAGAGTATATTGAAGAATTCTATAAGTTGAATATCAGATCTAGACATTCAAAAAATGAGATTGAACAAGTAGAAAGATATGTGAATGGTTTGAGGTCATCTATTCAAGATGAGATTAGTTTGATTAAGTTGTTGAGTGTGGAAGAGGCATATCAGTGTGCCCTAAAAGCAGAAGAGAAGCTGAATAAAAGACATGAACAGAGACAAAGAGGAAGAGGTGGAAGATTTAGAGAGGAAGAATATTTACTGGAGGAGGAAGAGGAACCTTTGCAGATCAGAATAAGGAGGTCAATAAGAATAAAAATTCATACCGAAGAGATGATGGAAACTCTTACAGAAGAGGAGGATATGGTGGTTACAAAAATGAAGGGTATAGAAAAGATGACAGAGGACAAGAGAAAATAGTATTCAGGGGAACTTGCTTTAAATGTGGTGGAGAAGGACATAAAGCCTTTGAATGTAAACAAGGAGAGACAAGTAGAAAGACTGAGAAAAATAGGAGAAAAACCTTTGTTGAGGAGGATTTTGCTGGATCATCTAATAAACTGGAAGAAGGAGAAGTATTGGTGAATAGGAGAGTGTTGTGTCAAAATGAATTGGAGAAAGAACCATTGCAGACATAGAATTTTTTCAAGACTAGATGCAAGGTAGCTGGTAAATGTTGCAAAGTGATAATTGATAGTGGAAGTTTAGATAACATGGCTTCTGAAGAAATGATAAAAAAATTTATGTTGGAAAGGTTGAAAGACCCTAAACCCTATCAAATAGAATGGATTCAAGATGAACATAAAATAATGGTAAGTGAACAATGTCTGGTGAAATTAAAGATAGGAAACTACCATGATGAAGTTTTATGTGATATTATGCCTATAGATATATGCCATATCTTGTTGGGAAGGCCTTGGTAGTATTATCAACAAGCTATTCATGATGGAAAGAAGAACATATACACCATTGTTGCTAATGGGATGAAGTAGAATTTTTTACCCTTGGAAGATGTTCCTAAGGCTGAGATTTGCATGACTGCTAGAATCTGTTTTGTTGATGGAAGGAGATTTGTAAATGGACTGAGACATGAGAACATGTGCTATGCATTGGTGCCTAAGAAATTTGAAGACTTGAAGCATGTAGAAGGACAACTGAAGGAGATAGGAGAGTTGCTGACAAAATATGAGGCTATCATTTTAGATAGTGTACCTGATGGATTACCACCTATAAGGAGTATTAGTCATTGCATGGATCTGATTCCTGGAGCTAGTTTTCCTAATAAAGCAACACACTGGATGACACTGATAGAGAATGAAGAATTAAATATAAAAGTGCAAGATTTGTTTAGGAAAGTTTTGATAACAAAAAGATTAAGTCCTTGTGCAGTACCTTCTGTGCTTGCACCTAAGAAAGATGGAGAATGGAGAATGTGTATCGACTCTAGAGCCACAAACAAGATCACAGTGAAGTATAGATTTCCTTTGCCCTGGATGGATGACATTATGGATTATTTGAGTGGAGCTAAGTACTTTACAAATATAGACTTGAAGAGTGGATATCAACAAATCAGAATCAAAGAAGGAGATGAGTGGAAAACAACATTCAAGACAAATGAAGGATTGTATGAGTGGTTGGTGATGCCTTTTGGGTTGACAAATGCACCAAGTACTTTCATGAGGTTGATGAATGAGGTATTGAAGAAATTATTGGGTAAATTTGTGATTGTATATTTGGATGACATTTTGATATTCAATAAGAATAGAGAGGAAAAATTGTTGCACATAAGATAAGTTTTGTAGTGGTTGAAAGAAGAACAATTGCTAATAAACCTAAAGAAGTGTAGTTTCATGAAGGAGGAATTGGTATATTTAGGATTTGTGATATTAGTGGATGGATTGAAGATGGATCCTGAGAAGGTGAGAGCTATTGTTGAATGGACTACACTTGAAAGCATTGGAGAGGTAAGATAATTTCATGGAATGGCTAGTTTCTACCAGAAGTTAATTAGGAATTTTAGTTCTATTTTTAGCCCGACGACAAAGACAATGAGAGGAGACATAAAGGATTTTAGATGGAAATCTAGAGCAGACAATAGTTTTGAATTGTTGAAGCAGAAGGTGACTGAGCATCCTGTGCTGGCTTTACCAGATTTTGATAAGGTATTTCAAGTAGACTATGATGCAAGTGGAAATGCAATTGGAGCAGTGTTAATTCAAGAAGGAAGACCAATAGCCTATTTCAATGAGAAGTTGAATGATAAAAGGAGAAGGTATTTAGTATATGATCAGGATTTCTATGCCATAGTTCAAGCTTTGAAAAAGTGGAGACATTACTTGCTATCTAAAGAGTTTGTGTTGTATACAGATCATCAAGCTTTACATTATTTGAATAGTCAAGATAAGTTGAATCAGAAACATGTGAGATGGGTAGAATTATCACAGTGTTACACTTTTTTCTTGAAACATAAGACTGGAAAGCCAAATAGAGTCACTAATTCTTTGAGTAGAAGAAGGAATTTACTAGCACTGATGAGAGTGGAGGTATTAGGCTTTGATGAATTGAGGAACTTGTATGAGGAAGACCTAAATTTTGTAGAACCTTGGAGATCATGTAAAGAACCAGTATTGGAGGATAGAAGTCAATGGTTGGATTATTTCATCCAAGAGGACATGTTGTTTAGGGGAAATCAATTGTGTGTACCCTAAGGCTCAATGAGGGATACATTGGTAAAAGAGAAACATAGTGGAGGATTGGCAAGACATTTTGGAATTGACAAGACAATAGCATTGGTGAGTGAGAATTACTTTTGGCCACAGATTCGTAAGGATGTCAGGAAATTTGTATAGAGTTGTAGAGTTTTTCAAGTTGCAAAAGGAAGTATTAAGAATGTTGGATTGTATAAGACTTTAACAATACCAGAAAGATCTTGGGAGGATATCAACATGGATTTCATACTTGGTTTGCCTAAGACACACATAGGTAATGATTCAGTATTTGTGGTAGTGGACAAATTTTCTAAGATGACACATTTCCTACCTTGTAAGAAGACAACATATGCAACACATATAACAGATTTGTTTTTCAGAGAAGTGGTCAGACTGCATGGATTACCTAGGAGCATTGTTTTAGATAGGAATACCAAATTTGTTGGTTACTTTTGGAGGAAATTGAGGACAGATTTGAAGTTCAATTCTACTTTTCACCTGTAGATAGATGGACAGATAGAGGTAGTGAACCGAAGTTTGGAAAATTTTCTGAGATGTTTGGTTGGAGAGAAGACCGAAAGTTGGGATCCAATCCTAGCACAAGCAGAGTTTGCCTACAATAATCCAGTGAATAGGAGTATGAGAAAGACACCTTTTGAGATTGTTACAGGATTTTAACCTAGAGGTATATCAGAGTTGAGAGACATTGGTAAGGAAGATAAAAGGAGTGTAGAAGTAGAAGAATTTGCAGAACATATGAAGACAGTACATACTCAAGTAAAAAAACATTTGGAAAATATGAACCTGAAGTATAAGGAGAAAGCAAATGAAAAGAGGAGACATAAGGAGTTTGAAGTTGGAGATGAAGTGATGGTGTACTTGAGGACAGAAAGGTTTCTAGTTGGAACCTATAGTAAATTGAAGATGAGGAAGTTTGGATCTTGTAGAATTTCGAAGAAGTTTGATTTAGGAAATGCTTATGTAGTGGAGTTACCAAATGATATGGGTATATAACCTATATTCAATGTTGTAGATCTACATCAGTACCATGAAGAAAAATTATGTGAAGAAAACAAGGTGAAGTTGGAAGAACAACTTCCTAAACAAAAATCAGATGAAATATAAGAGATTTTTGGATGTCAGAGATGGAAGGAGGACTCGTGGAAGATAGTACACAAAATATTTGCTGAAATGGAAGGGTAGACTAGTGGAGGATTCTTCTTGGATTTCTTGGGCTGAGATAGACCGTATTGGTTTTCCTTTGGCCCCTGCAAAGTGAGAGGCTCAATTTTCATTAAACCCAAATGTCTGATGCACGAGCATCCTTGGTTCTTATCAATCTTACATCAACCAAAAATATTTTCATTCAGTTTTGTTCTTGTTCCAATTCGAGTTGGTAGATCTGGTGTTTCTTCATGTTTGCTCACCATATCTTATGTACCTAGGATTTCATTGTGGACATGTTCAATTATTGTATTCCAAATTTTTAGCTCATTTGGACCCTTTTTCTGACAAGTTATCACTTACAGAGTATGTGAGAGTTTTAGGGACTGGCCCTAGAATAACTTCAAAACCTAATGGCTAGTTAGATCGATCACAAACCTTTCTCATGACTTGTGGATCCTCATAGTGTGTTTAGATTTTTTCCATGGAGTGTCCCCAAGGTCCACACTTCATCTTATGCATCTACTGTGGATGAATTTCAGATTTGAGGCTGACCTGTTCTTGCAAATGTTACACTTTTCTTCTCAAATATTGTAGCGATCTTTGGCCGATGTAGATGTTTCCTGACCCACGGATGTGATATAAATCTAGTTTTGAATCATTAGATTGAAGACATAATTAAGAGAAAAAATTATGATGTATATAGATTTTTATTTGTAAGATTTTCGCTCACATGTATGAGCACTATACCTTGAGCATGTTGTAATTAGGCTTGTGCACCGAATCTGTAAGCCCAAATGTGGCTGACTATTTATAATCAAGATTTCTGATAATAAGAATGTTTGTAACTACAATTTCCTCCATATTTCATGTTGATTTTGTTGTGTGACTCTTGTTTCATGGTTTGGACTGTTCTCTTTGAGGACCCTCCTACCTTGACTGCACCACATACTTTTTAAGTTTAGTGAACTTACTCTTATCTCTAGTAATATGATTTGAACACCCATTGTCAATTAGCCAATAGTCTTCATCCTATCTAGCATGAAAAGAAGTCACTAGATTAGCTTCCATCTCATCCTTCTAGCTCTCCAAACCATATTCCCTTGCACATCTTCCATGGTTAGCAGATACAACTTTACTTTCTAGGTCTAGAAATAAAAATTCATCTTTATCCTCCTCAAAGTCAAACTCATCATCAAAAATTCCTACATCTTCTTTAACATAATACAATTTATTGAACTTCCTATCCTTTTTGTCTCTGTGATTATTATTATCTTTGTTCTTCTTGTGTGTAGCTCTGTTTGGACATCTTAGGCCATAATGACCAATATTTCCACAACTAAAACATTTAAAGGGAAACATACCTTTGTATTTACTAGTACCTTTCTTCAATATCCTCATGAAGTTTGCTTCCAACTCTTCTGAACCATCATAATCTGAGTCTTCTCCTATCTTTATTGCTTTATAGGATGTTTCAACTTTATCCCTTTCTCTTGCAAATTTTCTCATCTTGAATGTAGTCAAATTGCCAACTATGTGCTCCTTAGTAAATGTCTTTGGATCATATGATTCTTCAATAACAAAGACCTTGTCACTGTAATTCTCTAATAGGGTCATCAAGATCTTCTCAATTATTTCTTCATCTGATATGGTACCACCTTGATTATTGATCTCATTTTCTACAAGTTCAACTCTCTAATAATAGATTGCGATATCTTCACCCTCTTCCATTCTCAGGTTCTCAAATTTTTGCTTAGCTATTAGCTTCCTTAACAATTTTACTCTATCATTTCCTTCATAAATATCTTCTAATTTTTCCTAGACTTCATAAGCAATTCCTAAAGAAATAGCTTTTGTCCTTTCAGTTTTAGATAAAACACTGAAGATAACATACCTTACCATTTTTATTCTCCTCATAAGCAACAATTTCATCTATAGAGGAAGGACTAGTGGATAGTGCAACATACTTTGTCTCCACAACTTTCTAGGTCTTGAAACCAAGAGAGACCAAATAACCTCTCATCTTCTCTTTCCAATCATTATAGTCAACTCCATCAAAGATAGGGATCTGCAACCTGTGCACCATTTGATCTACCTCAAGTGGTTAAGCTTTTCATCAAGGAACCAAAGCTCTGATAAAAATTATTGAAATGCACAAGACAACTGAAAGGGGGGGTGAATCAGTTGTACCAAATTACTTTACTTCTAACCTTAATCAATTCCACTTTAACTCTATCTATTATTAAGTGTAAACATGAAATGGAAATAATAGAAAGCAAACACAAAAGACACCAAATTTACATGGAAAACCCAATGAGGGAAAAACCACAATGAGGATTAGCTCACAATATAGTAATAATGCGATACTAGATACAAAGGCTCACTACCAAAGGGCTCACTACCTAGATACAAAGGCTCACTATCTAGAATAGGAATCATTGTCCAGAAGGAGCCTCACTTCCTATAGATAATGAAAAGATAGATTAAAATCCACCACAAAAGGTTCTACACATTCACATCTTGATCTTAATATTGTAGACATCATCAACTCACTTCCTCTAGGTATCTAACACATCAAAGTACTATTGCCTTCATTCACTCTTACACACTTTTATTTTCACACTTATTCACACACTTCACTTGCTTGCCTCACTTTTGATTCACAAGATATTGAATTGATTTTATACCATCTTCAACCCTAGAAGCATTCTCCAAGCTTGTCTATACATCCTTCAATTATAAATTCAAATTAGGTCAGATACTGAACATTCCCGCAGTGGATAGGAATGAGAGAGGACCAATTACATATTTAATTAGGACCCAAACAACATCTTGGATCAATCACATGCTTCCTCAATTTGATGAAAAATCTTTATGTAATGTGTAGGCACCAGGTTGGCCAAACCTAATGAAAATACCAATGATCTTTGAAGTACATGCATCTCTAGTGAGATGATCACATGTGGATCACCCAACATGATTCACCTGACATTTTAACATCTCTAAGAAAGCTTTGGGTACAACCGCAACAATTGCAACAATCTTCATGCATAGAACATTCATCAACAGTCCAACCAGACTAAGCAATGACACACATGGGCTTTGGAGCAAGTCTTCTGAAGCACCAAATCACAAGGAAATTTTCTAGAATATTGAGAACATCAATATGAATCATCTACTAGATCGATAAGATCTAAAACAAAACACCAGAAGACTACGGAGAAAAATCATTTCTTCCAGTCCACAACCAAATATTTCTATCAAACAGGTTCACATATCGGTGAACATATTTTTGACCATCCATCAATCCAGAAGTAGAAGCTTAGGATATATTATCCATTAAAGCTCATGAACAACACTATAGATTTGCACAGGCATAGGATCAATACATAAGAAATGCAAAGTATAATACTAGAGCACACTCGGAACATACACTCAACACTACCTTTATTATTTCTTAAATTTTCTCAAAAGAACTTGGCAAAAACATAACTACAACTTCATAAATATAGCTCCATGTACTCTAAACACTTCTACAATATCTCAACTATACAAGTACCATCTGCAATCATATTGAACTTTCTTGACATCAATGAAAACAATAATGACAACACCACCAAACACATACATACTTACAACAAAAACCACTGTGGTGGCGCTTTGGATAAGTACCATGGTGAAAACCTAGAAAATAGACACCATGCATAGTCAGTCTATCATCCTCCATCTACTATCACTCTACATGGTCTTCCATCCTTTGTTCATCCATTTGTACATATCATCCATCCATAATAAAGCTTTGTCACCCTTCCCATGGCCTGAGAACCACCGACATTTAGTGTCCTTCACTTTCATGAACATCCTTGGCATTTATCAACTACTCCCCCTTATGCATGATAAGTTGGTGCTATACCTCACTGGGGGAAATTCCTGGACTTACATCTTCATGGGATCCTACACATGTTATCAACCTTTTAAACCATCAAAATCCAAAAAAAATAGAAAACCATCAAAATCCAAAAAAAATAGAAAACCAGCAAAATCCAAAAAAATTAGAAAACCATCAAAATCCAAAAAAATTAGAAAACCATCAAAATCCAAAAAAATCATAAAACATCAAAAATACAAAAAATCAGAAAACCATCAAAATCCAAAATAAATAAATTATAAAACATCAAAATTGAAAAAATTCATAAAACATCAAACCTAATCAATCATATCAATCAATATTGTCAATCCTATCACCAATAATTATCTCTATGGAAAACACTTTTTTGGTCTGAGTTTGTCTTATCTTTTTAATTAGTTTTTCGATCATGTTACTAGCTACCTCGAGGATGTCCTATCAAGGATTTAGAGAGGCGATGATGGATTATGATCTCTTTTCTTTTCTTGTTTTCTATGGTTTGTCTTGACAAAAAGACTGGGACAATTGGGTCCTTAGTATGAGCTGGGGCACTCCTTGTCTTTTGATATTGTCTTTTGACTACTTGTCTCTCATAAATGGTCACCTTGCACACCTTGGCATTTGTGCTCCATTTGCGACAATTTTGATGCTTGATGATGACCCATATAACAAGCATGAAAGTATGTATTTTATCATTTACTATGTATTTTATCATTTACTATCTAACTTCACTCCTTTTCCATTCTCCATGCTAACTTCCATCTCCTTCATGCTAACATTTCTTCTATCCTTCACCCTCTTCTCATCCATTTCGAGAGCACACTTGTGTTCTTTGAACCCGCAAGTCCTCTTGTAGGGGCATATTACAAACCTGCTTTCATCGGGGCATATTTTGATTGAATTTCTTTGACACAACTCAATGAACTACATTATCCCAAAGGGGGAAAAATGTCTTGATCTATGAACGTCATTTTTCTTAGTCTTCTTCCCTACGTAATTAAATAATTTTAATTATTTAATTAATTCATCTTTTGACCTTTATTCTTCTTTGATCAATTAAATAAATTATCTTTTTAATTGTGTCACTAACACCCTTCCTTCAATGATTAAATAAACTATCATTTATTTAATTATTTTCTTTTCATTTTTCTTTATGGTTAAATAATTATTTATAATATTTATGTATCCATTGGTCTTCTTTATTTCTTCTATGATTAAATAATTATTAAAATTATTTAATTATTCTTTTGTCATTTCTCCCCCATTAAATAATTAATCTAAATTAATTATTTAATTGAACTTCTTTATTTCCTCTTATTTAATTAAATTGGTTGCATAAATCATTTTAATTAAATGCCCACTGTATTTTTCCACAAATAAATAATTTTCTACTTGGTCAAAGATTCTCTTCTCATGAATTATTTATTTCCTCCATTATCCCTCCACTATCTCATTTTCAAATCTCAACCATCGATTTCCTCTGGTCTCTTTTTGATCCCAACCATCCATGTCATAGCCATCCCTAGCCCACTATTTTGTGGTGCATGTATCCTCAATCATTGATCTTGGAATATTTCTATAAGCTTGATCTCATCAGTTCGTTTAAATGGTTGTCTATAAAAGAAGCTCTTCTCCTCCATTTTTGATAAAACAACCACATATCTCTGAATTTCATGCTTATTGTTTGTAGGTAATTGCATACACACACAACAACAATCCGAGGGAAAAAATGCAAAGAATGTTTAAGGAGAGACAAAGGAGGTGATTCAAATTCAACATGGGGAGTGCTTTTGTTGGAATTCTTTCATTTTATTCATCATATTTGTTTGTTCTCTCTTGTTCTTGATTGGGATTTTAGCCTAGATAGTGTTGTGGTTGTCACTTAATCTATGCTATTTTAGTTTTCCTATCTTACACAAGATGATATGAGAGAAATCCAATTATAGACCAATTCCCTAATCTATTGGACAATAGAGTCTCTAGATTTAACCATAGATGCAATAACTAAAACAAGGTAATGACTTAATAAAATCACCACAAAATACCATTCCTTTCAAAATGCACAAGCAAGCTAAGCTCTACATATTCATTTAGAAAGACAAGAGATAGTTGTAAAATATTAAGATTCTACTTAGTAATACTCAAGCATACTCATACGTTTCCTTTATTATATTGAAAAGATACTATGCAAAATATTTGCATAAATGTTACAAAATTCAAGCTGAAAAATAATCAATGATATATCTAAAAATGCATACCACACATAAGGAGACACTCTACTAAGGTTGATTCTACCTTTAATCACTCAATATTCAATATTTGTAAATGTTATTACAAGCTGGGGATCAAACCCAAATCAATACAATACAAAAATGTCTATACCCAAAACTGGATATTGAAAGCTTGGGTTTCATATGAATATCTATCTTTTGCTATCTCTACAATTTATTCTCTTTGGAACAAGGTTTGAACAAAAAAATCCAACCCTTAGAATGAGCAGAAAAGTACAATTTATACCTCTAAAAGTTGTGAATATGGAAGGGCCAAAGACAAGGCCTGAAACCCTATCAAATCAGATGTAGAAATGTGGACATCCAAATATGAGAAGAAATCATAACACATAGGTCCCAACACCCACACCATGCCTCCACATTAATGAGGACATCAAAAGTGAAAAAAAAACCCCACAAAATCAACAAAAAATCATGGCCAAGATTAGATCTTTGAAAAAAGGAGGATTGAGAATCATAAAGAATCATGGAAACCATTTTGTCCCACTTGGAGTTGTTGGAAAATACATTTAAGGTCATCCCTATAGCCCCAAGAATCAAATTTGATAGTTGAAAAAGTTGTTGCAACATTAATGGTGAAAAACGTGAAAGTCTCATAGAGTGCCCAAAAGGAGGACTGAGAATCATAAAAAAACATGGAAACCATTTTATCCCACTTGGATTTGTTCAAAAATATATTTAAGACAATCCTTATAGCGCCAACAAGCAAATCTAGCCATTGAGAAAGTTGTTCCAACATTAATGGTGGAACTTGAAAATATTCTAGAGTGACCAAAAGTTTGATCGGGTTTTAAAACCTTGACATGATCCTAAGAAACGAAGAATTGAAGGGTGAGAGCACAAATAGAAAATTAGATTTAGACTATCAGGTTAAAAATATAAAAGTCTCAAATCCCGACGAGGAAGAAAATTGAGTCTGAGAAATCAAAATAGATCTGAACATTTGGACCATTACCCAATCAGGTCCCGAAACCTTGATAGGAATTCACTAGGAAGTAAAAGGAAGTCGAAAGAAAAAGTTCTGAATAGATTCAGACCATTCAAAAATTTGGGAAAAAATTCTTGTCGGGACTTGAAGTCTTGATGGAATGAGAGAAGAAAGCCAATTGAGATAGAGAATCCCGATTGGATTAAGAAACTTCAAACCTTAGGTCCAAATGTCCTATTATCGGCTGTAGACACTTAAAATTGTCTTGAATCGTATTGTACACTTGAATCTAATTATTTACATTGTTTCAACTTGAAATTTATCTCCTTTTTGACTGTTTAATTTAATAACCACAACTATTTAATTAAATGCATCATTCTCATCTATTAGTCTAATAATTAATTTCATTAGGTTGATCCACCCCCTTTCACAGTAAAATTTCATCTTGTTTAATTGGATAATTTGAATTATTTAAATTAAACCCCCTCTATATCCTCTCATTTAATTGAATAATCTTGTGTGAGGGGGAAAATCTGAGAGTGTAAATGAGATAATTGCAATGAAATAGAAACTAAACTAATCAAAACACGAATCTAGATCTATACCCATTCACTCACGAAATGAAGCTAAAATATTACTGAATTCAAGAAAACAAGATCAAAAGATGAAAGCATACATGAATTCATAAAAGAAGAATAGTGTTACCATCCAATGTCAGAGTGTATTCATGAAGATGTGGTTGCTTGTATCAATGCGAAGCCTCCATAGTTGTGTTGTGAGAGCTTGAAGAATATGTGTGTTGATTGAAGATATGTGTTGAAGCTTCAAGGGTTAGGTTGAATTCCTGCATTACTTCATTGTTTAAATGATGTTGATTCTCTAATCCTTTTTTGTGTGGAAAGAGGTTTATTATATAGAAATTGGGATTTAAAATGGTGTTGTTTGGTGTTTTCTGCACATCAACAACTCAAACAAAATAAATGTTATCCTATCTCTCTTGAAAGGTTGATCTCTATGAACAAAGAGATAACCCCAAGGTCTCTTGGGTGTCATCTCTTGAAAATGCAGTGGATCAAACTCACTGATAAATGTGAAAATGCTGGTAATCACAAAGGGACCTTACGAAAAAACACTTGAAGCTTTAAACTCATCAGATTTTAGGACATGGCGATGCTTAAATTTCTAGTTCTAACCAAATAATAAAAGAAACAACAAAATATGAGGGTTTCAGAAGTCTTAAGATTAACACTACTCCTAAGATTAACAATGCAAATGATGAAATATTTGCAATGGACCAATCCCTTTAAACTAATTCCTGTTCAACCCAGGCTATACCTGCAATCTCATAGAGAACAGTGCAATCTTCTAAGGTGTTAGAGATTTTCAAACTATGGGCATTCATCCAATGGAGTTGAACTAAGAACATAAGTATTAGGTATAGATTGACCTTGCACAACATTCCCATAATCAAGAAGCCACCCAAAGTATGCACCAGAGATTGCTACAACACTCCAAGCATTAAATCATAAGCATTATTAACTAAACCTAAGATACATTCAAATGTTTCCAAGCAATTTAAGAGATAAAACAAGAACCATGCAAGATTATTCAACCCAAGAGAAGGCACCAATCATAGTACAATGTCTTCACTTTGTATTAAATCATCAATAATTACAATAATTTTGGTCTGTTACAACACTTTCTTGAAATGTAAAACTAACTTCTAATCTTCTAACATGCCTGCCGTTCTACTACTAAATCTACTGTCTACACTGATTGGCAACCAAATTAACCAACCCTTACAAATAAGGCCAAAGGCCATACTTATAGAAATCTTGCCCACATGAACCAGAGCTAGGGTTATAAAGAAGGTCGGCCACCAACCAAATCAGCCTCGACAACTAGCAATAAATCACCACCCTGCATTGAATGCATGAGGTGCCCTCCTCAGATCGACCCTAGATTCAGCAAACCTAGAATCAGGCAGCACCAACCCGAAGGTCCCATCTTCCATTAATGCATCACCTGCATGAACAAAAGAATGACAACGTGCATGCAATGCTTGTTCAAATATAAGCCACCAATCAAATCCGAGCTAGGAAAATAGATGACTCAGATCACAAGTTGAGCTCTCCACGGCGCATCCACCTCGGATCAATGGCCACCAAATGTGCCAACCTTGCGTGAATGGATGTTTTTCACTTGTCCATGGACACAATATGTACTCAACTATATCTTATGGATCTCACCAAATATTCAAAGTACACCCATCCTTCCTTCATCCTTAATAAAAACCTTCAACTCGATCCAACCTACATTTGAAAGGGCCACCATTAATGCTTAATACACCACAAAAATCCAGTTTGATCCAACAAAGTCACCAAGGTAAGAAAACCAAGCACAAACCCAAGCGGAGGTGGAACCAAAAATAGACGAAAGCGAAAATGAAACTAAAATGGGAATGTAGACAAAGCAGGTGGAAGTGGAGACGAGACCAAGACAAGGGAAGGAAAACAGGCGAAAGCAGAGATGGGACCAAGACAAGAATGGATGGAAAACAGGCGAAAGCGGAACCAAACTTGATAGAGGCAGAAATGGAAAAATACAAGACCTTTTGTAAAGTCTCGAGTTCAGAGCCCATCCTAGTTCTGGTTCTAACAAAGGAAAGGAAGAACGAAGCAGACCCAAGGGACAAAAACCAACCTGAAGGCCAAACACAGTGAAATGAGAAAGATGTGAGAAGTGGAGCCAAAACGGGAACGAAAACCGAACCATGAACTTGGTCAAAGTTTAGAGTTAAGTTCCATCTTAACTCGACCTCTAAAAAATGAAGGAAAAAATGAACCAAGGAAATCCCAAGGGAGGAAACCAACCCAAAGGCTGAAGACAAGCAAAGCAATGGAAAAAAAAAGAAGGCGAGAAGTGGAGCTACAACGAGAATGGAAACCGAACTGTGAACTTTATTAAAGTTCAGAGTTAAGTTCCATACCAGTTATGCCCCCGACAGAACAAAAGAAACAAGGCCAAAAGAGAAAATGAACAACTCTCAAGACCCAAACAAAAACACCAAGGGAAAAAAAAGGGCACAAAGAAACCAACCCCCAGAGAGGACATCTGCGAGACCCCAAAACCACCAGGAACTCAACACAAAGGCACCCATAACCAAGAGAAGCACCAAAGACAAAAACCCAAAGATTTTCAAAGGTAAGCTCAAAAAGGGGCAAGGCCACAAAAAAGGGCCAAAAGGGGAGGTAAAAGAGGGTCCCCACTTTCAGTGGGGCCTGTGTGCAAAACTGCACAACAAATGGTAACTCTACTGGGGAAATGCTTCAGAGCATTTCAATGACAAACTAGAATCAAGAACCCAAAATCCCTGATTTCAGTCCAAAGATTAGGTTACATTCTAGACAAGGTTTCAAAAATCACAAGCAAGAAAACCTTTCCTATACTAGGGTCAACATGTGTGAGTATGCATTCATTTCCCTTTCCTAAGTTGCAATAGGGACCAAACTTAGTCCGACAGGACTACATAAGAATTCTAACTCCAAAAGAAACCTAGATAGATCCTTACTACCAGTTAGGAATTCATAGCCCCGATGAGGTTATCATTGAGGCCCTCCCTAACATAGTTCTACTACCAGCTAGGTGTCCATAGCCCCGGTAGAGATACTAGGATACCCCAGATAAGGTGAAAATTTCTTTTGATTTTTGATATTTTCTTTTCTTTTTTGATATTGTCTTTGAGATTTTCTTTAAAAGCTTTACTTTTCACCTTGCAGGCAATGAAGCCCACACTCAAGGATGAGAACCACAGCAACACTAGAGAAAAATTTAAGATTTTTCACCCAGTCAAACCTCCTAAAGACCACATGCAACCTTTGAATTCTTAAGATTTGTGTGAAGATATAAGACCCACATACATTACATGATTTTGACTCAATCAAGTGACTCCAATTCCTAGTACATGCAACATCAGGTGAAGGAATTCCACCAATTCAAGTTACTCCGAAAAGATGATTAGAGTTTGTAAAAGAAATCCCCAGAACAACCCAGATAAGCAACCAGTCATATAGATGCAATAAGCCCAGAGGAAAGCAAGGAAAGCCAAAGCAAGAGCAAAGCAAAAATCCAAAACCAAGCGAAGAACACCAACCCAAACCAAAAGTAGAAAAAAAAGAAAAACAAAATAGCAGAAAGGAAACCCTACTCTACTTACGTACAAGGACAGAGCTGAAAACAACTCAAGAATATAAATAATGCTTCAAATACTACCCATTGACAAGTAGTGGGATATACTCTCTAGTGAGGGTTTTCAAACAGAAGGCATTATCTCCCAGAATCTCGGTAATCTGATAAGGGCCAAGCCAAAGTATGCCAAATTTTCCATGCTCCCTTTTTCTATCATGGGCTTTATCCCAGTAGAGAACCAAGTCAGAGATTCTAAAGGCTTTCACCTTGGCTCTCCTATCAAACCATCTCTTCACTACACCTTGATGCCTAGCAAATTTTTCTAAGGCTTCATCTCTTCTCTCTTCAAGGTGTAACAATTTAGTCAAGCAGGCTTCACGCTTATCCTCTTCATCATAGTACTCATTAATGAATTGTAGGGTAGGGATCTTTAGCTGGATGGGAAAGACAGGTTCCAAACCATACACTAGGCGATAAGGAGAGGTTCCTAAGGATGTTTTATGTCTAGTGTGGTCTTCCCAAAGAGAAAATCTAAGCTGGGTGTGCCAATCCTTGAGGTTCTTTTCTAGTAGTTTCTGGATGACTACCAACAGGTTCTTATTGGAATACTCAGCCAAACCATTCCACTATGGATAGTAATTGGATGCAAATTTTATGGAAATTCCATGATCATAAGCCTAGTTAGAAAACTTTAATGATGCAAATGAAGAACCATTATCACTAACTACAACGAATGGACAACCAAAGTGGTTAATGATACCTGTCTCCATGAAATTGATTACCACTTCAGAAGTGCATTGCTTGCATGCAAGAGCCTCAATCTACCTAGTAAAGTAATCAGTTACAGTAAGACTACACCTGTGGCCCATAGATGAAGGTGGATTGATTGGACCTATGAAGTCCATTCCCCATTGTGTGATTGGTTTTACCTCTATGACAGGCTGAAGTGGAAGAGCTACACACCTCTCCTTGTTCACTGCAGTCTGACATGCATGACAAGTTCTCATGTGGTTATGTGTGTCCTTGAACAAGGTAGGCCACTAATAGCCCACCCTCAATATCTGATTTGTAGTAGAGGGTACTGAGCCATGGCCTATGTCATATCTGTCATGAAATTCAGTCATTACTCTCCCAATTTCTTCCTTGCTTAGGCATCTCAAGTAGACACCTTCATGATTTTTCTTATATAAAATAGCTCCTTTCATCATAAAACTGCAACTCTTCAAATGTAGATCTCTCCGTTCCACTGCATTGAGGTGTTTGGGACACTATTGGTTCAAAAGATAGTGGAGAATATCATCATACTAGTCTCCTGGAGAAAAATCTTCAAGATTATAATGCTGGGCTACAAGGTCAGGACCCATTTCTGCCATTGTCTTGGTCAGTCCTTTCCCTCTTACCAACTTCATGGGTTGAAATTCAATATCATACTCTTGTAACATAGTTACCCACTTGACTCTACGTTCACCCAATTCATTATGCATCAACAAAAACTTGACTACAGGATCAAGGACAATAGCAAAGACCTTGTTTCTCAATATATAGTGTCTGAACTTCTTCACAATTCAGATCAAGGCATAAGACTACTTTTCAACATTAGGATATCTTAGTTCTACAATTTTCAAAGGTGCACTCATGAATGCTATGGGATGCTCATACCCTTAATCAAACTTTTGTGTTAGCAAGCCAACACAAGAGCGATAAGAGGAAAATGAATAGATATAGAATGGCTTAGCATAATCAGGACTCACCAAAATAGGGGTGTCAACAATGGCTCTCTTTATTTTTGTAAATGTTTCCTTAGCCTTTGTATTCCATTCAACCCTTGCTTCTTGCATCAACATGGAATTCAATGGCTTGACTATCTCTGCAAATCCAGTGATAAAATTTTGACAAAGTTAATCTTGCCAAAGAATGACTTCATCTCTTTCTTGCTTGCAGGGGGTTGAATTTTCAGTATAGCCTCCACTCGTTCAGGATCAATGGCAATTCCCTATTCCAAAATAACATGTCCCAACAAATTTCCCTTAGTGACTCCAAAGATGCACTTCTTTGGATTAAGTGAAATGCCAAATTCCCTACAATTCTGGAATACTTTGCATAAATCTGCAACATGATCACTTCTCTTCTTGGAAAATATTGTCAAATCATCCATGTAGATGATGATGCACTTTCCAATGATGTATTTGAAGGCAATATCCATAGCTCTTTGGAATGTAGCTCTAGCATTGATTAATCCAAAGGGCATTCTTCTGTAAGCAAAAGTTCCCCATTTTGTATTAAAGACAGTTTTGTGCCTATCTTCATATTGGACCATGACCTGGTTGTATCCAAAGTACCCATCCAGAAAGGACATCATCCAAAATCCATTAACAATTTGAAGTACCTCATCTAGTGAAGGGATTGGATAATTATTTTTTTCTGATGCTGTGTTCAGGTTCCTGAAATCAACACACAACCTGATTTCTCCATTTTTCTTCCTTACTGGAACCAAGTTTTCAACCCATGTTGAATGTCTTATTGGAAATATGATTCATGCTGAAAGTAGCTTCTGCACTTCCTTCTGAATGATGGGCTCCAACAGAGCATTAATTGGTCTCTATCTTTGCCTAAATAACTTAACATTTGACTTGAGGGGAATAGTATGTGTAATGATCAAAGTGTTATATGTCCTCAAATCATCATAACTCTAGGCTATCACATCCTGATATGTGTGCAAGGAATTAATGATTCCTTTTCTCTCCTCTAGGGTGCACACCTTACCAATAAAGACATTTTTGACATCAGTTTGGGTCCCCATGTTGTATGTTTCACATTGACAGTTGAGGGACTCCCTTTCATTTTCTAAACCTGATCTCTTATCTTATCTAGATCAAAGATCCTTTCCAATTGCACCATGCCTCTTGGGATGGTATTAGTATTTATATTGAGGACTCCTTCTAGGTCCATTTTAGCCTCTTGAGGCTCAACCTCATCAATCACTTGAGAAGCAAACACATCACAGCTAGTGATAAAATTAAGAATATGCTTATCATCTTCAAATACCTGAAAATTGGTGACATTGTCAGACAATGAGCATACTAGAACAAGTTCCATAGTGAACTTTAAGCCTAAAAGTGATAAGGGCTGCAATGTACTTGCTTCTTGTGCTAGAGAATCAATAGTTTGATTCTTACTTTGAGGTATCAACTGAATGTTGAAGGCATCAAATCCTTCAATAAGGTTCCGTATTATGTGCCTATAATTGGCCATTCTTTGGCATCAGTATTGTTTCCTTACATGCCTGACCACTAGCTCAGAATCGCCAAATACTTGTAGAATTTTGACTTTCTTTCTTAATGCCATTAATAGCCCATGAACTAGAGCTTTATACTCAGCTACATTGTTTCTGCATTGGAATTGGAGTCTATGAGCAACAAAGTAGGTTTTACCTTTAGGGATGATCAGCTCAAGCCCTGCTCCAGCACCCTACTTGGATTTGGATCCATCAAACCTTAATGTCCAATAGTCATTAGCTCCTGCCTTTCTTGAGACACCTTTTTCCTTGCTGATACCTGAAGGTTCTTCAAGAGGCCTCAGGCTCTTTCCCTTTAGATTATTTTGAATGATCTATATGTTTATCTTAATAGCTGGGGCTGTGTTAATGTATCCTTGTATCTTCCCCACTACAGTTTGACATAAGAAACATTCTAATTCAAAATGAGGAGCATTGTGAACTCTGCACCAACTAGGAAGAAGCAACTCTTCGAAGTTCATATTTTTACCCAACTGAATCTGATCTTCTACACATTTCTGGATAAAGTCTTGGAAGTTATCCAACAAACTAAGTTGTCTATCTGCCTAATCATCAAGCTCCACTGTTTGTTTAAATAGTGCTTCAAAATTGATGGCTTATGATGTGGATTTATCAGGGGAGCTTTGAATCATAAAGACTTCCTTTGTATCCAAGGTAGGGGATGCTAGGACATAGTTCCCCATACTGACCTCTGATACTAGTATCTCATTTGAAGTATTCTGATATTCAGTAATGACATGCTTCATTCTAGGTTCTCTCTCAATTCTGATTTGATTTGGGACTCCCTTCTAGGGGAGCCATATGTGAGAATGGTCTATGGATATATATCCATTCAGTGCTCTGGTAAAGTCTCTACCCAAGATCAGACCATAATTGTCAAGAATGTCTTTTAACTGAATATTAAGTACTTGTTGCACTTTGGGGTTTGAAGCAACTTGCATGGGAATCATGTTCAGTTCTCCTACTATATTCTCCTCTGTTTTGTCCAATTGGGTGACCTTCTTTTGAGAAGCTACAAGGGTAATACCCAGAGCCCTACAAATAACAAATGGCATAATATTCATGGATTCCCCTGAATCTAGCAGGCAATTGTGCAGATTTTTACCAAATATACAAATATAAATCAGAAAGGGAGGGGTTTCCATTTTGCCTTGGAGTAAACTCAACTATGAGTTAGCTTGTACAACCTAACCCCTATCTTTTTCCTTTCCCTTATCCCCAGATTGTGATTGAATAGGGACTTTGGATACTTGTGAACTAGGAGGCCTTCTAATCACCTCATTGATTGCTACTCCTGGTGTTACTATACTTGAATTAAAGGACCCTAGGACTACATTTATGATTTTAGGAACTCTTAGCAACTCAAAATTAGAAAGAATCACCTTCACTTTCCTGAGTTCCTTAGTGACATATTCTCCTAGCTATTCCACATTCATGTCAGTGTGGACCTCCTTAGAATGACCAGTCTTCCTATCTCTTGCTACATCAAAATTGCTTCCTTTGGAAACATCTGGTTTTCCTTCTTTTGTAAGGTATTGTGTTGGCACCTGGGGGTAGGATGGATTTTTACTGGCATGCGGATCCGGTGGAGTAGAAAAATTGTGTGGAGGGGTAGATGTAGTGAATGGAATTCTAGCTTGTGGATTCATGTGGGGCTTGCCCCTCAAATCATACTTTCTGATAGGTTGTTGAAATATCTGTACTTCTTCAATATCAACCTCTTCTTCATCCAATGGGCCATTGTCGTTCTCAGTTTCTTCATTAAATAGCTAAGAGATTTCATCTTCATTGATCACTTGTTCTGTTTCCCTATTCTGGCTACTTGACTCCTCTTCTGGTTCATTCTACTCATCCTTTGGGAAAGGGGCCTGATTCAACACCAATATTGGGGAATCATAAGGATTTGAGGGTACCAATTCTTGGCCAATGGAGTTGTTTTCAACTTCATATTGAAAGATGGAAGCAACAGTTTGAAATTCAGGACAATCAAGCTCAGAGTGTTGACTTGTCTTGTGAAGTCTACACCATCTCGAAAAAGATGCTTCTGATAGATACACACCACCTAGAGGTTTCTCTTGATTGGAAGGTTGATCTAGTGGAGTGGGGACTCCCCCATTGTTAGGCCCAGTGTTCCATCACCTATTTTGCCTAGGTGGCTGTCTTCTTTCAAATCCTTGTCCACCCTGTTGACTTCTATCAAAGTTCTAACAAGAACCTTGTCCCCTTTCAAAGTTTTGATTTATGTCATATTGTTGCCCTCTATTATAACTTGATTGCATTCTCTTTTGATTCACTTGGAGTTGGCTATTCTGGTTCCTCATGTCAGCTACCCCCGTGTCCAACTTCTTCACTTGCTTAGTTAACTCATCTAACCTTTCTTTATCAAGATTGTTGTAAGGGACTGGATTCACAATGTTTGGAGGGTATCCTGAAACTCCTCTAGAACCATTAGACTGATTCAAAACTTCTAAGTTCTACAAATATGTAGGGAAACCAACCTACTGCTATGAATGGAGGGGATGGTTATCATTTTTCTGGGGATAACCAGGAATTGGTTGGACCAAGTTTATTGGATGACCTAGGTGAGGGACCAAAGGAAATTGTGGAATTGGATTCATAAGGGGAGTATGATTAATTAGAGCCTGGTTGAGAAATTGGACTTGTCTCAGGTGAGCAGCAGGTCCTAGAGATGGTAGGGGTCCTGACAAGTGTTGTCTCAGGTCTTTGCTGACCTTAACAACCTCTGTATAGGCAATGAGAAAGATAGTTGGAGGGTTAGTTCTCCACTTAAGGAAGGTGGATGTGAGACTATCCAGGGCTTCAAAGTACATCTCTAAGGTGGAGAAATCATCCCCAACATAAGGTGCTTGCAATCTAGTGTATGCATAGTGGAACATATTGTGAATGATCCTATAGGTTCATTGACCTCTCTCTTTACCCTGGTAAATTGCATATTAAGCTCACTAGCACTAATAGGAATCTTAAACTTCTGCAAAAATGTAGCCTCGAGTTCAACCCAATTATGAATGAATGCAACAGGTAAATGATTGTACCAATAAAAATCCTCCCCTCCTAAAGAATAAGGGAAAAGTCCGCATCCAACATCCTCATGATTAATCCCTCTATCTCTCAAAAAAGTTTGAAAAATCATAATATGCTTCTTTTCCATTCTATTAGGGTCATTTGTGTGAAACTTAGAGAAAAAATGCTCAGGGTTCTTGGGCATAACATTGTAGTTGTTGAAGGTTAGAGGGTATGGATTATTTACTAGGAAAGCCATCAGTGGAGGTGGTAATGGTTGGTTGATGACTGGTTGGGGTTGTTGAATGGAATCAACCTCAGAATCGGATGGAGATGAGGTGGATGAGGGTAAGGATTGTGGAAATGATAGGTTGGATGATGAATCCTCTCTTCTTTTGGTCCTTCTTGACCTAGTTGGAGGTGGAAATTCTTGAAACTCCTCTTCTTCTCTTGGTGTAGACCTGGTTCTCCTTCTGAGCCTCTTAGAAGAGATGGCATTTAGAAAATGCTCCAGCTTGCTTATTCAGGCCCTCCTTCTATTGCCAATCCTATTGTTTGGTGTTTTTTGCATAGCAATAACTTAGACAAACTAAATGTTATCCTATCTCTCTTGAAAGGTTGATCTCTATGAACAACAACATAACCCCAAGGTCTCTCGGGTGTCAGGTCTTGACAATATAGTGGAAAAAGCTCAGCGATAAATGTTAAAATTCTGGTAATCACAAAGGGACCTTATGAAAAAACACTGGAAGCTTTAAACTTATCAGATTTTAAGACATGGCGATGCTTAAATTTCTAGTTCTAACCAAATAATAAAAGAAACAACAAAAGATGAGGGTTTCTGAAGTCCTAAGATTAACACTACTCCTAAGATTAACCATGCAAATGATGAAATATTTGGAATCGACCAACCCCTTTAAACTAATTCCTGTTCAACCTAGGCTATACCTGCAATCTCACAGAGAACAACACAATCTTCTAAGGCGTTAGAGATTTCCAGACTATGGGAATTCATCCAATGGAGTTGAATAAATTCCTATAGTTGAACTAAGCACATAAGTATTAGGTACAGGTTGACCTTGCACAACATTCCCATAATCAAGAAGTCGTCCAAAGTATGAACCAGAGATTGCTACAACACTCCAAGCATTAAATCATAAGCATTATTTACTTAAACTAAGATACATTCAAATGTTTCCAAGTGATTTAAGAGATAAAACAAGAACCATGCAAGATTATTCAACCCAAGAGAAGGAACCAATCATAGCACAATTTCTTCACTTTGTGTTAAATCATCAATAATTATAAAAAATCTGGTCTATTACAACACTTGCTTGAAATGTAAAACTAACTTCTAATCTTCTAACATGCCTGTCGTTCTACTACTAAATATATTGTCTACATTGATTGGAAACTAACTTAACCAACCCTTACAAATGAGCCCAAAGGCCATACTTATAGAAATCCTGCCCCCGCGAACCAGAGCTAGGGTTACAAAGAAGGTCGACCACCAACCAAATCAACCCCAATAGTCAGCAATAAATCACCGCCCTGCATTGAATGTGTGAGGTGCCCTCCTCAGATCAACCCGAGATTCTACAAACCTCGAGTCAAGTAGCACCAACCCGCAGGTCCCATCTGCCATTAACACCTCACCAGCACAAATAGAAGTACAAAAATGCATGTGCAATGCTAGTTTGAATACGAGCCACTGATCAAATCCGAGTTGGGAAAATAGATGACTCAGATCACAAGTTGAGCCCTCCACGCCGCATCCAGCTCAGATCAATGGCCACCAAATCCACCGACCTTGAGTGTATGGATGGGTTTTGCCTATTCATGGTCGCAATATGTTCTCGACTATATCCCAGAGATCTTGCCAAATATTCAAAGTACACCCATCCTTCCTTTGCCTCTGACAACAACCTTCAACTTGATCCAAATTGCATTCAAAAGGGCCACCATTAATGTTCAATATACCACCAAAATCCAAGTCGATCCAGCAGAGTCCCGAAGGTAAGAAAACCAAGCACAAATCCAAGCGCAGGTGGAACCAAAAACAGACGTAAGTGAAAACGAAACCAAAATGGGAATAGAGACAAAATAGGCGAAAGTGGAGAGGGGACCAAGACAAGAACATAATGAAAATAGGAAAAAGTGGAGATGGGACCAAGACAAGAATGGAAGGAAAATAGGCGGAAGCAGAACCAAACCTGAAGGAGGCAGAAATGGAAAAAGACGGGACCTTTCACAAAGTCCCAAGTTTAGACCCCATCCCAGTTCCGGTTTTGATGAAGGAAAGGAAGACCGAAGCAAACCCAAGGGACATAAACCAACCCAAAGGAAAAATGCAGGGAAATGACAAAGACACAGGAAGCGGAGCCAGAACGAGAACGAAAATCGAACTGTGAACTTGGTCAAAGTTCAGAGTTAAGTTCCATCCCAGTTCTGCCTCCGACAAAAAAATGAAAAAATGAACCAAGGAAAAACCAAGGGAGGAAACCAACCCAAAAGCCAAAGACAAGCAAAGCAATGGAAAAAACAAGAAGGTGGGAAGCCAAGCTAGAATGGGAATGAAAACTAAACTATGAACTTTATTAAAGGTCAGAGGTAAGTTCCATCTCGGTTCCGCCCTCGATAGAACAAAAGAAACAAGGCCAAAAGAGAAAAAGAACAAATCTCAAGATCCAAACAAAAACACCAAGGGAAAAAAAAAGGCACAGAGAAACCAACCCTCAGAGAGGACATCTGTGAGACCCCAAAACCACTAGGAACTCAACACAAAGGCACCCATAACCAAAACAAGCACCAAAGACCAAAACCCAAAGATTTTCAAAGGTAAGCTCAAAAAAGGGAAAGGCCATAGAAAAGGGCCAAAAGGGGAGGCAAAAGAGGGTCCCCACTTTCAGTGGGGCGTGCGTGCAAAACTGCACAACAAATGGATGATCAATATTAAACAATGTTGAATCAAGATCAGTGGTTGAAAGTTGTTGAGAGGATTTAAATGGGCATAATCTATGCAAATATATTACATAATTAGTGTGATTGAGGAATAGATTGATCAGTTAGGAATATAGATTGATCTATCAAAATAAATTGATCAGTCAGGGATTAGATTGAGCAATCAGTGATTCATAATTTTCTCTGTCAGGAAAGTGGTGAAGAATGATTAATTAATTGATTTAATTAATTAATTATTTTTGGAGTTGAATGTGCAAATCAAGTTTGACTTTTGTAAATAAATTTGCGTTAGTTTGATTTGATTTTTGATGATGATTTGAATAGTTTATTCAAATTATTCAAATTTGGAGGGAAAGAGTTAATTATTATGATTTAATAATTTAATCGACATAGGGAATTAAGTGATTTAGCGACATAATTAAATAATTAGTGCTATTTAACTAATCATGACGAAATAAGTGAGATTAGGACTTTATTAAATAAATGTAATTTATTTAATTGGTCGATTTGATAAAAATTAAATTAATTAAATAAACTCGTGTTATTCAATTAATAGAGGAAATCAAGGTCTTAGGACCTTATTAAATAAATGAAATTTATTTAATTAGTCAAAAATGTTGAAAAAGTGAATTAATTAAGTAATGTTGTATTATTTAATTAATAGAGGAAATTAGGGTTTTAGTACTTTATTAAATAAATGGAATTTATTTAATTCGTCAAAAATGATGAAAAAGTGAATTAATTAAATAATGTCGTATTATTTAATTAATAGAGGAATTTAGGGTTTTTGATGCTTTTGATGTGAAATGCAGTGATATTCGATAATAATGATGTGAAAATATCATTTAGTATGTGTGATAAGTGTTATGTCAATTTTATATGTGTACATTTGCCCCTCTTTGATACAAAATACAAGTTGCTTTGTTTCAAACATTCAATGTTAAGATCAAGATTTTGAAATTTTTTTATGCCCCACTATGCCTCGACAATTAGCGAAATGATGGTAGGACTCTATGTTGCCCTCTCAAGAGGGCGGCACAAAAAGTTTTATTTTGAGGTCAAGCTCATGACACTATTTTATTTCAGTTCAGTTACGTAGAGGACAAAAAATAAAGTCTATAGGTGCCTTGTTGCTCGTTCAAATGTTCCTAGGAGCTCCTATTTTTATCTTAGGAAAGTTTCCTATGTAAAAATTAGGGTTTTTTAGGGTTAAAATAGGTAATTAGGGTTCTAATTACCTCATTTTCACTTTGAGCATATAGAGAATTCTTGCCTCTAGATTTCTCATTTTTTTAGTTGTTGAGGAGCAATAGGGTTGATTCGAGGAGCCCCACATTGTGCAAATGTAGTTTGATAGTATGGATGACCCATAGGCGTTAGTGCCACGGTATGTACCCTCTTGATTCTCAGTTTTGTCTTTTTGTGTTCCTATAGTTTATGCTTAAATTCCAACAAGTCAAAAGCGTAGGTTTTAGGGTTTTAGCACTATTGATTCGGTTTGCTCACTTTTTCCTTTGTGAACTAGGTGCTTTTGTAAAAAATCTACGCACTTGACTCCATTCTATGCCTTTGACCTACTTTGTCTCTTTTGTAATTCACTTTTACTATAGACTTTCGCTTTTGATTGCTTTGTTTCAGTTTTCTCGCTTTTGTTATAAATTTGTGCTTTTGCAAAAAAAAATCACTTTTGATTTCCTCGCTTATGATATTCTTCATCGCTTTTGACTAAATTTCCTTGCATTTGTCTGTTTTCTTTTCTTTTGCCAAAAACTTCATTGCTTTTTCTATTTGTTTTTCTTTTGAATTTTTGGAACCCTAAGTTATTTTATTCATCATTTTTGTTTCATTTTGTGTGTTTAGATTGAATCTGTAACATCATGGGTTGAATTATTGTAGGTGGTCCTTAAACCACTATAGTTAAGGGAGCGACAACCCCATGATTTATTTGATTTGATTGTGGGATTTGATGTTTTGGAGTGATATTTTCTAGATGTGGTCGGGCTACATCACATGTTTTACATGCCTCCCATCCGATGTCACACTATGATGATGACCACGCTCATGGAGCGGTGGCATTCATATATTTTTTCATTCCATTTACCTATTGGGGAGGCCACTATTACCCTTGAGGATGTGTGAAGGATCTTTCACATAGCCATCCATGGTGAGCTTGGTACCTATCATGTTCGATGAGGTACCCATGCTATGCAATGCGTGCTTGGTGTTAGATGCTTGGAGGTTTGACAGTCTATGAGATTTATTTGATTTTGTTGGTAGTGACGATCTTGTTTCCCTTATTCTTTGTGGTTTGGTTTTAGGGTTGGTTGTTCCCAATTGGAGAGGTCGTTAGTTCCTTGTGGGATGGGGTATATGTATTGAGGAGATGTTTGAGCATGGGACTTGATACACATGGGGTCCCTATCTTCTCACCCACCTATATAGAGATATGCATGAGGTTGCATATCATGGTGGGAAATCCATTTATGCAGGTGTCTCTCTTCTTCATGTATGGGCCTGGGAGCACATCACAGTTCCTCAACTTGATGGTATACATGATCGTACTACTGGTGATCTATACTCTTATCATTATGGAGTTTTTATAAATTATACCTTTCCTAGGGAGATTTCGTACTAGCGTCAGGTATTTGATGATATGCCAGGTTTTATATGGAGACCATATATAGGTAAGTGTAGAAAGATGGTTCCCAAAAAGGGGGTTTAAGTGGCCACTTTGTTTTGAAATCAGGAAATACTGAGTTTGGACGTGAAATTGAGGATAGTTACACTCAAAATTTTGAGATGGAACGAAAAAAAGGATCGAAGTGCTCCAAGTCTACTTTCTAAACTACTAATTTATTTTTAAAAATGGTTGAGATTAAGGGGTTCAAAAGAGGGACGTACAAAAATTGGTGTTGTTTTTGTCAGAAAAACATAACATAGCAACTCTTGTACGACCCTAGCACAGTGA
The DNA here is from genome assembly GCA_007115665.2 of Sequoiadendron giganteum. Taxonomy (NCBI): domain Eukaryota; kingdom Viridiplantae; phylum Streptophyta; class Pinopsida; order Cupressales; family Cupressaceae; genus Sequoiadendron; species Sequoiadendron giganteum. The sequence goes on along the minus strand of CM021103.1, from coordinate 355,291,807 downwards.
AACTTTTTTTAGTATTTTTAAAATCACTACGGTTAGAAGTTAGCTAGCAGTATGTAGTTGATGTGTGATTTTTCTGATAATTTTTTAATGAATATTTGATTTTTTACTAATTTTCGAAGAGGACACTTCCTAAAAAATAGAATTTTGGTTGTGCTACCCCTACAAATTTTGGAAACTAATTGATTTTTATTTTCTTTTTAAATTTGTAGAATGGAGTCTAGTTTCTAAAAATGTAATTTATTTGAAATTTTTATGAATGATTAATTTATAACAAAAAAACCACCAAATATTACTTTTTTCCAAAAAAGAGATACAAATAAAAAAAATTATGGATGAAAGGCTTAACATTTTCAAAAAGTGAAAAAAGTTACATCATTGGATAGCTAAGAGAGAACCTAACATTACCATGATGTTTGATTTGTTTGATATTGAACTATGTGCAATCTCGATGGTGAGCACAAACTCAATTATGTGAAATATTTTATAATTTGCAAAAACATGTCTCTAGTCATTGGGAATGACCTCAAAGCCTTTAGGTTGGTATTCGAAGGAAAATACCCATCCCAAGGCTTGGGGATTCCCAAAGCAAGATATAACATGCTTGCGTTATATCTCAATTTTGACATGGTTTTTTGCATTTTTGGGGAACATGTCTAGCAAGACATAACATGAGCATGGTATAACGCGCCCACACTATGTTTTAATTTATGTTAAATGATACTCTATTCCATGCATGTTTATATATTTGTATGTTTGTATGTACATGTATGCTTGTATGTATTCCTATATGTATCAATGGATATATATTGTATATATTCCTATATGTATGTAAGATTGTATCTACATGTGTACATGTATGCTTGTATGCATGTAGGATTGTATGCACATATGTATTATGCTTGTATCATGTAAGCATGTATGTATGTCTTTAGAGGGAGGGAGAATTTTAAGAGAGAGAGAGAGAGAGATCTAGAGTTATCTAGGTAGGGTGGGAGGGGGAGAGGGAAAGAGAGAGAGAGGGAA
>CM021103.1:355199317-355290455 GCA_007115665.2 Sequoiadendron giganteum | reverse complement strand
TTTAAGGGTAGAGGGTAGAGGATTTAAGTGTTAAGGGTAGAGGGTAGAGGGGAGAGAGATAGGAGTGAGAGAGAATTGAAGGTATAGGGTTGATGGTTTAAGGGTTTAGGGTGTAATGGATTAGGGTTGATGGTTTAGGGTTGAGGGTTGAGGGTAGAGGGTATAGGGTATAGGCTTTAGGGTTTAGGGTTGAGTGTTTAAGGGTTTAAGGGTTGAGGTTTTAGGGTTGAGGGATTAGGGTTGTGGGATCAGGGTAGAGAGGGAGGGATGGATGGATAGAGAGATGGAGCGAGAACAAAGATAAAGAGAAGGAGAGAAGAGGACAAAGGGATAAAGATATTTGAGGGTTGAGGATCTAATGTATAGGGTAGAGGGTTGAGAATTAAGGGTATAGGTTAGATGACCTATAGGGTTGAGGGATTATGGTTGAGGGTACATATGGTTGAAGGATTGGGGTTGAGAGTTTAATGTATAGGGTAGAGGGTATTGGGGTTGAGAGTTTATGGTTGAGGGTTGAGGATTGAGGGATTAAGGGTTAAGGGCTGAGAATTGAGGGTTGAGGGCTTAATTTATATGGTAGAGGGTAGAGGGTAGAGGGTAGAGGGTATAGGGTTTAAGGGTTGAGGGTAGAGGGTTTAAGGGTTGAGGGTAGAGGGTTTAAGGTTGAGGATAGAGGATTGAGGATATAATTTTGGGGGATTAGGGTTGAGGGTCTAATGCATAGGGTAGAGCGTATATGGGTTGATGGATTAGGGTTTAAGGGTTTAGGGATTAAGGGTCAAGAGGGTTGAGGGGTTAGGATAGATAGTTTACTAAGTGGGTTTAAGGGTTGAGGATTAAGGTTGAGGATAGAGGGTTTAAGGGTTTAGGGTTTGGGGTTTAGGGTTGAGTGTTTAAGGGTTTACAAGGTAGAGGGTAGAGGGTAGAGGGTATAGGGGTTTATGGTTTAAGGTTTATGGTGGAGGATTAAGGGTATAGGGTTGGAGGATTAGGGTTGAGGGTCCAATGTATAGGGTAGAGGGTATAGGGGTTGAGGGATTAGGGTTTAAGGGTTGAGGGATTAAGGGTCAAGAGGGTTTAGGGATTAGGGTAGAGAGTTTACTAAGCGGGTTTAAGGGTTTAAGGGTTGAGAGATTAGGGTAGAGGGTAGAGGGTAGAGGGTAGAGGGTAGAGGGGGGATTGAGAGGGTTTTAGGGTTGAGGTTCAAGGTTGAGGTAAGTTGATTATAGGGTTGATTAGGGTTAAGGGTCCAATGTATAGGGTAGAGGGTATAGGGGTTGAGGGATTAGGGTTTAAGGGTTGATGGATTAAGGGTCAAGACGGTTGAGGGATTAGGGTAGAGATTTTACTAAGTTGGTTTAAGGGTTTAAGGGTAGAGGGTAGAGGGTAGAGGGTAGAGGATTGAGGGTTGAGTGTAGAGGGTTTAAGGGTTTAAGGTTTAAGGGTTGAGGGTTGAGGGTTTAAGGTTGAGGGTTTAAGGTTGAGGGTAGAGGATTGAGGGTATAGGGTTGGGGGATTAGGGTTGAGGGTCCAATGCATAGGGTAGAGGGTATAGGGTGTTGAGTGTAGGGTTTAAGGGTTGAGGGTTGAGGTATTAAGGGTCAAGAGAGTTGAGGTATTAGGGTAGAGAGTTTACTAAGTGGGTTTAAGGGTGTAAGGGTTGAGGGATAAGGGTTGAGGGTAGAGGGTAGAGGGCATAGGGTTGGGGGATTAGGGTTGAGGGTACAATGTATAGGGTAGAGGGTATAGGGGTTGAGGGATTAAGGTTTAAGGGTTGAGGTTTTAAGGGCTAAGAGGGTTGAGGGATTAGGGTAGTGATTTTACTAAGTGGGTTTAAGGGTTTAAGAGTTTAGGAATTAGGGTTGAGGGTAGAGGGTAGAGGATTTAGGGTAGAGGGTAGATGGTTTAAGGGTTTAGGGTTTATAGGGTAGAGGGTAGAGGGTTTAAGGGTTAAGTGTTGATGGTAGAGGATTGAGGGTATAGGTTTGGGGGATTAGGGTTGAGGGTCCAATGTATATGGTAGAGGGTATATGGGTTGAGGGATTAGGGTTTAAGGGTTGAGGGATTAAGGGTCAAGAGGTTTGAGGGATTAGGATAGAGATTTTACTAAGTGGGTTTAAGGGTTTAAGGGTTAAGGGTAGAGCATAGAGAATTGAGGGTAGAGGGTAGAGGGTTTAAGGGTTGAGGGTAGAGGATTGCGGGTATAGGGTTGGGGGATTAGTGTTGAGGGTCAAATATATAAGGTAGAGGGTATAGGGGTTGAGGGAATAGGGTTTAAGGGTTGAGGGATTAAGGGTCAAGAGGTTTGAGGGATTAGGATAAAGATTTTACTAAGTGGGTTTAAGGGTTTAAGGGTTGAGTGATTAGGGTTGAGGATTGAGGGTAGAGGGTAGAGGGTAGAGGGTAGAGGGGTTTTTTTTGGATCTCAAAAATGCAAGTTACAAATATCAAGAGGATTCTAGGCTCTATGATCAGACTTGCAACGTTCTTGAACCAATGAATGGAGCAAACCTATATGGTTGGTGACTCCCTACACTTCAGGCTCTACTGAACCTAGGTGAGTGGACATTTATAATAGAATAGATTAGAGGAATTTATGACTTGGTTGGATTGATAGATCTATCCACAATGGAAAATAGTGTGGGATAGATGAAATCTTGTTAACTACTCCTACTCCTAATACTGAATTTGAAATGTGAATGTTTGAATAAGGATTTATGGAATTTTAAAATGAAATGGGTAAGACCAATTCCTACTTCTATTGGGTTAATGGAGTCAAAAGGTGATTGGTGTGTGACCTAATTATTGGCTCCAAATCTAGCTATTTGGCAATTATACTTGTTTATACCTTGTATAAACAGTGCAATAATGTGACTGGTAGAATCTTCTTATTGATCCAATTGATCTTATCAAGTTACTGTGATTTATTAAAAGGATTTTAATCCTTCCTTGAAGGAACCAATTAAAATAACCACACAATAACATCAAATGTGTATTAACAAATGAAGCGAATTCTTAATTTGAATAACAATACAACATCAATGTGGAGACAACTTGACAATATTATCAATTACCTAACCCTTCTTACTTATCCAAACGTTATCTCCAAACTACTATAATCCTTCTAAAGGATTTTAATTCTTTAACAGAAACCAATTAACTTGATCACACAAAAACAACAAATGTGTTTTGATGAAATTGAAATGTCAACTTGGATACACAGATTCAAATAGCATATAAATAACAACATGGAGACAACCAGATAATTGTTTTAATTCAACAAAAAATAGATACCTGACATTAGCCACTAGATTTAAAGCCTCTTCTCCATTGTATATCTCTTCAAATAGTATGCATTATGACAAAGGTCTTGAATATATGAGCAATATTTTGCAATCTATCTTCTTAGTATGCCTACTCTAAAATAAAACTGTAGTGATAATCATTTCAATCATCATAGGTTCAACATAAATATCAATATTTTGAAGGGGACATGCCTCTTCATAAGAGTCTTTTTGGAAATAAAAATAATTAAACATAAAATATTAGGCTCTAGTGAGCCACAAATGAACTTTTATCATGTGATCCAAGTAGTCCTGTTGCTCATGAGTATCAAAATATTTAACAATGTTCCTAGAAGCTATCTCCATGACCACCATATTCTCTAGGTGTTCACATGTCTCACCTATCATTGAGTACTCTTTCTTGGCTGCTTCCAAGGCTCCATGCAACAGAAACCTACACTCCTCTATCCATCCATTCCCATCCTTCAGCTCTCCACCCTCTTTGAACAATGAAGGAACTCCCTCCTTTGCAACATCAATGAGTTCCTTTGTATCTACTTGGATCTCATCATAATACTCCTTGTGTTTCCTCAAAATGTCTTCAACAATTGTGATGGTTCCACTATCCAAGGGATCCTTCTTTTGTGCTTCCTAGATCATTTCCTGAATTCGGTCAATCACCCTTTTATGCTCTTGAACTGTAGCATAACTTTGGGAATGAGTTCCTCACAACTTGTTCATCCAGATCATTAAGTTAGTATTCCTTTTATGTAGTACTATAGATAGTGCATCATATTTTTCCTTGACCACTTGTGATTCCTCTTTCCTATCTTTTGATTGAGAACTTTCACCTTGTGTTAACAACTTAGTATCCCTAAAAAAATAATTTTCTATCAAAATACTTTCATTAGTGATTTTGTACATATCCCTTTCTTTTATCAACATCTGAATTTGTGCTTTATTCAGCTTGGCCACATTGATGCCAATGTCAGCAATAGCAATAGGATCAACTTCACCCAGTTTTAGTGTCATCACATGTACAAATGCCTTTTTTGTGTCAATGATCACATAATTTTTGTGTGGAGGATATAGAGCCCAAATCATGAGAGAGATCTCATCAAAATTATATTTCGATCCTGTATATACTTCTCTGACTCCTTCAAGACTAAGTTTGTGAGTAGCAATATTATTATGTAAAAAACTGTCAAAAATGAGAGCTGAGTTCAAATCCAAACCAGGAAAGATCATTACACAAAATTATTCTAACAATTCCCTTCCTCTTTCTAGGGTCATGTTCTTAATCTCATTTTCCACATCTATCTTCAAAGTGTTCAACAGTTGAGTCTCATTGCTAGGTTTAATACTTGTGACATAGTCTCTTATTTTCTTCCCTTTTCATTTGTACATGAATGATTTGAATTCAAGTGATTTTATGAATTCATTATCAGAAACAAAGGATTTATAGGTTTTTTTCCTTATATCTACATCATAAATTTCATCAATTTATTGTTCTCTATTGGAAGGTTGGTACAATTCAATTCTTGTCTTAGAGATCTTGTCATTTTGACCTTGACGTTCCTTTTCACCAGTGGCTTCTTCACTTCCAGAGGATAACATTTTTGCCTCTTCTATTTCTTTCAGTTATTTCTCAATCTTCCTATTAACTCATTGATGGATAATTCAACCTCCCTTTCCTCCATATTTCTAATTATATCATCTTTTGGGTAAGGTATATGTTCATATCCGCACAAATTCAATTTATTTCTGGCAACATCGATGTATCCTTTAGGATCAAATCCCTTCCTTGGTGTATCTTTTTTCAAATTGAAATGTGACAATTTATTTAGAATTAAATAATACCCCTCCTTTGACAACACAATAAAATCACCAAAGCATAATGTACTTGGCATAAATTATTGTTTCTCATAGGAACTTAAATTCATAACACTTGAGTACTCCATATTCCTAACAATTTCTAAGTATGCAATTCTATTTGGTAGAAGAAAAGGTGTATCCTCAAAACCATACACCCTAATCATGGTGGCATCAACATAATAGAAACAGTCACTCTAATTATGTACAATAGTTATGGGTCCATTGAAATCTTCGGGCCTCAGAAATATTTTGATCTCATCAGTTAAGGAATACTCATAGGGGTGATTAAAAAATCTATACAATGTTTTAATAAAATACTCCTAAAAAGGAATAGTTAGAATTTAAGAACTTGCTATCCCAAATAGCAGTCCATAGTTGTATTGGAAATGGATAGCCCTCCTTATCACATTGTGTAATTTTCAGTTCTTCTAGCCACATCCATATCTCCTGACCATAATATAATATCAAATGTATAAGAATAGAATAATGTTTGAAGTGCATTGTGGGAGATCCATTTTTGATTGCCATCAACCCTGAGTCAATCTCCTTGGAAATGTAAGAGGCATAATAAAATGGTATTGCATTATGGCATTGAATATCTACTGCAATCGCCATTGGTCCTATTGACATGAACTCAGAAGCCTCTGTCCCCAATATTTGACACACTGAGAGATATGTGTGCTTCAAGTAAGGTTCAAATAAATCAACATGAAAAGGAGGCCCATCGTAATCTTCAAGTGGTACAAGGTTTCCATATTTTCTAGGTCTATGCAATGGGAATATCCACCCTTTGTAGGTTGTATCCATTCTCCAGTATTCTATTTCCAAATCCTCATATACTATTGGCTCATCACATGTGCCACTTAGGTTAAAAACCTCTCAAATTGTAGTATTGGACACATATATAAATGGATTTCCTTGTAAATCATAGATAGCCTTTAATCTAGGGTTGTAATGATTGGACAATAGTCTTACCAGTTCCACATTCACAAATACATTTGGGATGACTAATTTTACCAAATCAAAGTTCCAAGGATTCCATACTAGTTCGAACCTATTTCTTCGATGATAATGGGACATAAATAACTCATATCCCCTAACAAAAGTCCAAGTATCTCCTATATGTTTACATTTACCCTCAAATTTTTTCTATATCAGCCCTCAATTGTGTGGACCTCCTAGCCCTTGGCCCTAACCCAGGCAATTGATCAATGAGGTCTTGGTTGAACTTCCTTTTTGTTGATTTTGGCTCATCCCCTATTTTAGTTCATTATTTCTTGATTTTTCTCTGACTACCCTCATCGTGTTGCTTTCTACCTTTGGATTTTCTAGAACTTGGAGCTTCCATTTTAAATTCTTCAAATTATAATTTACTAATTATAGAGGAGTTTTTGGGCTTACTTGTGAGTTGTTGATTCACACAGTGCTCCTCGAATTATGCTCTACCTTTTGTGCTCACTTGCTATAACTCCTAATAATTCCTTTTTTTTTAAATTTTTGTTGGTCATGAATGTTCATATGGAGTTCATTAATGTAGCCATTAATGTCCACCATTGGAATTAAATGCAATGGTCTTCTCAAAATTTGAGTTGTCAAAGCAACACAAAATATTGCATTGGTGAGATTCTCTTAACCTCAGGCCGAGTTGTGTTTCTCACTTGGTGCCATCTTTGTTTATACACCTTTGATCAATAGCCAAGACATAATCGAATGTATCTTTGATTGGAAATATCCCTTTAGTTCTTTTACTAAATTAGTAGGACCATTCTAAACTTTTATCGATGCTGTGCAATGACCCTTTATATTGTTCTTCAACTTATATTACTTCGGGGAGGAAATTAAAAAGTTTCACCAACGTCAAAATGGTCTAGTTTTCTTAGAATTTTCTTTGGCTATTGTCGAGTGTCTTTCTAATGATTATAAGCCTTTCTTTATCACCATCGGTCTGACATGACCCATCACTAAGAAAATAGGATGCTCTGCTAATGTGTTTTTTGGTCTCCTCGATGTGTTTCCTCTACTGCTTTATCAACTAGGAAGGGTCAGTGAGACTTACCCCAAATTCATTCTCATCAGTGTGACCTTCATCATGAAAGAGACCTGAGGGATTCAATCCGATTATACATGTCTCTTTGATATATTTTATCCACCGCTTTATCTATTTGGATGGATTAGAAAGAATCTCCCCAAAACTTACTTCATCGGTGTGACCCATAAGATTTGTGAGATCCAAGGGACTTGACCCCATGCTACATGTCTCCCCCACATAAAATCCTTCAGTTGTATCAGTAAGAGTATGGGTGCTTTGTGCTGATGGAATCCCCTTTGGTGTGACTCTTGAGCTTGGCATGACTTGAAAATTTTGCTCCGACTACTTTACTTATGCTAATGGACTTTCATTAGTGAGACAATAGGTATTGTCCTCCCGATTATGTAGTCTTGTTATCTATGGGGTCTTTGGATCGTTGCGACTTAGCTCATGTCTCCCTAATATTGCAAGAAATGTTCAAATTAAATATCCTATGATATTATTACAAACATATATCAAACATTGATGGCATGAGAGACAACTCTGCTATATTTTAGTTTGGTAGGAAGTGACAATGGAGTTGGATGATGAAATGACACATGGAAATGAAGAGAAAAGGGATTTCAAGGAAAATTCCAAAACAAACAAGGATTGGTTGCCCTGTAATTTTGCTCGATTATGACCAAGGAAGTATTTATATGCAAGAGGCCACATATATATGTTAGAACATGGATCTAGTCACACAAATGTTACTGATCACAAAATTAATGCGGGGCAATCTTTGTGATATGTAGAAGGTGAGTGAGGTGGACACTATTGAAAAATATAAGTTTTTTCCAGTTCTAACAGTAGCTCTAATTGGGGATGTATACCCCCTATAGGTATAGCAAGATCCAGGCCTTTGGGGTAGAAGAACAAGTGCCTTATTCATATGGTTACGAAGATGGAAGTGAATTTAAGAGTGGTGGAAGGTGAAATGGAGTTCTACACTACTTTGCATGAAAGATAATTTTTTTAAGAGGTTTGTCAAGAATTGTCTATGCACTGGAAATTCTTGACCTTCTCCTAGAATACTGTGCATGGAATATCAAGAAAATAAATGTTTCAAGAATTTTCCATGTACTAGAAATTCGTGTTCTTCTCTTGTCATGTTTTGAAGATAATATGAATCTTTTCCACCCTTACCAACAATGACGAATAGTCCTAGCCATAGAGCTTCAAAGTTTCCATGCTTTCCTTTGCCTTGACTTTTGGAATTCCACATGAGGACCATGCCATTCACTTCAAATTTTCTATTTTTGGCCCTTTTGTCATGTATATATTTCATTTGGAGCTGCTTCTATTTATTGTGTTGCTAAGCTTGGATCCTAGCTTCATCAAGTTCCATGAATTCTTCCATCCTTTCCTCCATAGGCTTAGGAATTTCTAATCTTCTTGCAAGATAAACTTACATATTGGCAACAAATTATGCAAAGGGAGTCTATCTTGAGTCCCATACACAAGTTCACAAGGTGATTTTCTAATGGCCTTCTTCACAGTGATCCTATCTTCCCAAAAAGCTAATCTCAACTTGGAATCCCAAGCCTTTTTATTATTATCCAACATCCTTTTTATGATCTTCAGGATGCTCTTGTTGCTAGATTCAACTTGTCCATTTTCTTGCGGATGATATGGTGAAGAATATGAAATCACTATATCATAGGATTGGAAGAATTCCTTAAATTCATCTGACCTAAAACACATTCCATTATTAGTTATGATTCTTGCTGGGACCCCAAATCTAGTATTGATATTCTCCAATAGGAAGTTTGTCACAACTCTACTTGTTTCTTATTTAGTAGGTATAGCCTCTACCCATTTTGTGAATATCTGGCTACCAATATCCATCTATGTCCTCTACTAGATTTTTTTGCAATCTCTCCTATAAAATCAATTCCCCATCGGTGAAACGGAGCCTCAATTTGCAAAGGTGTCAGAGGAAATGCTCCTTGATACTTTAATTTCCCAAAAAAAAATTGACATGCTTCACACCTTCTAGCATAATTATAAGCATCATTGAAAACTTTAGGCCAATAGTAACCTACCCATAACACTTTATGTTCTATGGTTTTTGCAGAGAAATTCCCTCCACAAACTCCTTCATGCATTTCTTTTAGGACATGCCTTGCTTGAATTTCATCTAGGCATATCAATAGAACACCATATCTATTTTTCTAGTAGAGGTCACCCTTCATGAATATATACTTTGAAGCCTGTAATTTGAGTTTTCTTTTCTTGTTATCATGAAACCCTTTAGGACATTTCAAATGTTTAAGGTAGTACACAAATCAGTGTACCATGGTGTATGCTCAATACTAGTGACTATATTTCCTTCATCATTCACATTGCATATTTGAGGAACTTCTATATCTATTTTAGCCATCAATTTGGCCAGTCCCTATCCTCTTACAAGATTAGTGATCTGAAACTTAATATCAAATTCCTCGATTCTGTTTATCCATTTGCACCTATGTACTATTGTTTCATTTTGTATCAATACATATTTTATTGTAACATTAGGCACATAAGCTATCACTTTTGCTCCTAAAAGATAAGGTCTAAACGTCTTGAAAACTTTCACCAATGCATATGCCTGTTTCTCCATAATATCATATTTTAATTCTACATTTTGGAGGGATTTTCTGAAGAAGGAGATTAGCTATTCATGCCCTTCATCATTCTTTTGGAGCATTATTGCTGCAACTATGTGATAATATGCAAATGAAAAGATTTGAAAAGGCTTACTAAAATCAGGGGACTTCAATACTGAGGCCTCCTTGATTGCTCTTTTGATGGATATGAATGCTTCTATGGCCTCAACCATCCAATTGATCTTTGCACCCCTTTTTAGCATTTTTGATATTGGCTTTACTATCTCAAAAAAATTTGATATGAACCTTCTTATAGAATTAATTTGTCCAAAAAAGGATTGGATAGCTTTAACTGTCTTGGGTATAGGTATCTTTCCAATGTCCTCCACCCTTTCCAGATCAATCCTTACTCCCTCCTTAGAGACCATATGCCCCAGTAACTTTCCTTCTATCACTGCAAAATGACACTTCTTGGGATTCAGGGAAATGCCATATTCCAATGCCTTCAAAAATATTTTCTCAAGATGAACCACGCGGTCCTCTGCCTTCTTAGAATATGTAGTTAAATCATTTTGGTATACTACCATTATCAAATTAGTTAGGTCAGAAAAGGCAACATCCATGGCCCTTTGGAATGTTGCACTGACATTTGTGAGTCCAAATGGCATCCTAACATAAATATATGTTTCCCACAACGTAGTGAAGGTTGTCTTGTACTATTCTGATTCTTTAACCTTCACTTGGTTGTAACTTGAAAATCCATCCATCATGGACAATAATTCATAGCCTGTGACTCTTTGTAACATAACCTCCATATTTGGAAGTGGGTAATTATCCTTAACAAAAGATACATTTAGGTTTTAGAAGTCTACACAAAGCCTTATATCCCCATTTTTCTTTCTGACTGGCACCAGATTAGAGACCTAAGATGAATGCCTGATTGGCTTGATAATACCTCCCTCCCTATGTTTCATGAGTTCTTCATGCATTTTAGGTTCCAAAGTAGGGTTTATGGTTTTTATTTTCTACCTGAATGGTTTTGCATCTGGTTTTCATGAAATCTCATGTTGGAAAAAATCTTCTCTATATGCTTTAAGATCCTCATAAGACCATGCAAACACATGCATGTATTTTCTTAATAGGGCAATCAACATTTTCTTGATTGTTGGTCTTATCTTCTTTCCAATGTACACTATTTTTGGTGCCAAGTCAGTCCCAAGGTTGATCTCTTCAATATTTTATCTTTTCATGGGCGTTTGCTTCATTAGGGCTCGGTCATTTCCATCAAATATCATTTCTAGCACAACAAGTCCTTTGAGAAGTTTGTTAGTTTTGAGTTGAACAACCTCTTTTCCAAACACAGTTTGTTTTCCATCTATTTCCTCCACAAATGCATTAAAGTCAATTTCCTGGGCTTCATATTGATCGATGCAATGTAGAAATTTAATTATATTAGTGTCATCATTGAATAATTTCCAACTATATATATTATCTGGGATGGTTGGTCTTGTTTTGAATTCTACTTGTGAAACTCCAGTTAGGGTGATATCATCTCTTTTCAAAGCTACATTAGATAGGAAGTTTGCCATTAGGTTTTTGGACCTATCTATCCACTCAATAGAGAAGGCATCAAATTATTCAATAGTGTCCCATACAACATTTTTGTATTGATTTAACCTTTTGTTTTTTGTAGCATACTTTGACCTTACTTGTGAAATGATCAACTCAGAGTCTCCAAAGATTGTCAAAAGCTTAATTTTGTGTTTGACAACCATATTCATCCCAATTAGCAAGGCTTCATACTATGCTATGTTATTTGTGCATTGAAATTCCAACAAGAATGAATACTTGAATGTAGTTCCCTCAGGTGAAATAAACACTACTCCTGCTCCATTTCCTTCTTTACTGCATGCTCCATAAAAGTAAATTTGCCACACACTATGCTAATTCTTGGAAACATGCTTTTCAATTGGATCACTATTCACTAATTTAGGTTGTGAAGGCTCTATTCTAAAACTTCCTAGATCCACATCGCATAAGAAATTCAATTGATTTTGATCAACATAATCCATAATCTAATTTACTCTTGGTTCTCTATATAGCTTGACCTCTTCACTATTTACTGGTATTATGGCATATGACAGGTCAAATTATACATTTCCTCCAACTCACGTAGTCCATTACCTTGAAAAAAGCATCCCAAAATGAGGAGGCGTGTAAATTAAAATTATATCAATAGTATATACTGCTTGTGGATAAAAACCCAACTTCACTTCTACATCCTTTATGATTCCCACCATTGGGATAGGTATACTATCCATGGCATTACACTTGCCACCATTAGTATCCACCCACATGCCAAGTTGTTTCATAACTCCTACTGGAATGATGTTAATAGTAAACCCTGAGTCAATCATACAATTTCTCACCATTTTTTTGTTTATAAGTAATGTGGTAGAAAATGGATCTACTTGTGGAGGATTCATCAATGCATCACGAAGATAAACTTCAGGGAATTTTATATCTCCTTGCCTGTTATTGTTTTTATCTTCCAAACTTGTGTTCTTATTGGTTCCATTAGATATTAATTGAATAGCGATGTCTCTATATTCTTTTATCTTCATCATTTCTAATAGTGGCACATACATATTCACATCAAACAAAGCTTGGGTGAAGTCAAATGAAGAGGAGTTCTCAATTTTAGCTATCCTCTTTTGTTCTTGTTGATCTCCTTTATTTTCTTCTTTATCCTTTTTATTAGTTTCATCATGCTTGTGTTTTGTTTTCAATTCTTTTTCTTCCTTTTTGGGAACATGTCTTTTCTCACTCTTATTGAATTCTTTATTTTCTACCTTCTTGTTTTATCCTGAGTTGTCCCCTTTTCTCTCATAAAAAATCCCCTTGAAGTGCCTTCATCTGCATTTATTATTCTATTTCTTAGCCCATAATTGCCTTTTGCTTGTTCTACTGCAGCAATGGTTAAGTTTTTGATCTCTTCTTCAGTTGACCTCCTCCATCTTGACCTTTTTCAATTGGGAGGTATGTAAGGAGGCTATGATTCATCATTACTTTCACTCTCCTAATCAGAGAAGGCTTTTTGTTCTTCCATATGAATGTTGTACCTTTGGTTGTCAACATCATATTCATAACCTTCTTCTTATGAAGATGAATATTCCTATTTAGCCAAATGGAGGGTATGAGAGATTAAATATATCGTATGATCCTCTTCTCCATTGTAAATTGGTATTTCTTCTTCTTGTATTGATTGGGCTACAACATAGTGATCTGGTGAATGAGGCAGTTTGCAAACTTGACACCAAGGATTGTTGTTAACCATGCATGCTCCTTTCTTCTTTAAGGGATCCAAAGTCTCCTTATATTTAGGCCTATCAACTATGGGTTTTCCATCCTTCCAATTATATGTCATATCATGTAGTCATGGTCTTTCATTTCTATATGTATTCTCCTACCTCTGGAGGTTGCTAGAATTTTGGGGAATTCTAAGGTTATCTATTTTACTAGTCATCCCAGTAGCTTTTCTATTGTTCTCAATGGTCAATGCTATTTTTTGTGCCTCTGTTAAACTTATATGGCATCTATTTCTGAGCTCATATCTTTTTTTTGGGTCAAAAGATTTCATAAATACTCAAAGCTGTAGGGTCAGTCAATTTGGACCCACCCATGTGGTATCTTATTGCACAATTTGGAGAACCTCTAATTAAAGTCATAGAATGATTCATTTTGATATTTTTGGATGCTTATCAATTCATGTAAGGTAAAATCAAGAGCACATTGATTCCCATATTATTCTAGAAATTTATTCTGAAACTATGCTATATAATAAATTGAAACATTGGGTAGACCATTGAACCAATCCCTTGCTTCTTCAGTTAATGACATCATAAACAGTTTCATATTTACATCCTCGTACTCCATACTTATATCCTATATGAAAGCATTGAAATTTCTAATATTTTCTTCAATTGATATTGCATTATTCCCACTAAACTTAGGAACCATATTTCTCCAATTGATTCCCATTAGGTATGGATATAATTGATATCCTGTTAAATCAAATTGTCTACTTATAGGGTTTAGTGGAGGTAGATTCAAAGGTGGTGGATTGGGATAGTGTTGGTGTCCATGCTAAGGTTGATGATAAACATTGTATTATGGTTGATGGTGCACACCATGATGTGGAACATATTGTTGGGCTGATGGTGGATAATATTCAGAAGTATTGCCAGTGTTCTGGGGCTTGAATCTTTATGGTGGTACATTATGCTCAACATTTTGTCTTGGGTTACTCCCTACATTATGAGGGGGTCTTGAATTACTTGGAGCACCAGTGTTTTGCGATGTTCCTTTTGAGTTAACATGGCCACCTTGTTTATGTGGAGGGACATATTTTGGTGGTTTTGATGCTTGAATGTTCAATTGTGCCCTTTTTCGATCTAACTCTTGACTTTCTTGTATCATATGTTGCCTCCTTCTAAGTTGTTGTTTTTCCATTCTAAGTGCACTTCAATTTGTTGGTTGGTCATACCATCAAAATCCATAGTAGTGTGATCAAAGAACCCCTCCTAGTTTTCTTCTCCTTGTTGTGATGATAATTACCTATCATATTCATCTTGTCTTCATTTTCTCTCTTCCTCAGCTCGAGATTTGAACTCCTCTTCCTATTGGGGATCTAGTTGGAAATTTAGGACATTATCAGTTAGATTGTTTCTCCTAGGTGGTGTTGTTGGATTCTCACTATCAGTATGAAAATGAGAGTTAAAGGTTGTGAAGGGCTTCTCTAATGTGTTCATATTATCTTTTGGCTATCTAGCTGTTTCACCCTTATTTATGTTACCTTTCCCATGGGGATATCCATGCTTATCTGTCCACCTAATAATGTTTTTCTTGGGACTCTCCTCATACAAAGATCTTCTACCATTCATTTTGGATGATATAAAATACCTTTGGTGTCTCTTGTCTATCCTTTGTGATCTGATGTTTATTTCATCACTCATATAAATCCTTCAAAGTCGCCACCTAAATTTTAAAAGTAGGAAAATTAATGTGTTCTTTCCTAGCGTAGTCTTCAATTTATCATGATATTTTGGAATGACTCTATAGTGGAAGGCTAGGGTTCAGAACTGGCTTACTCCCTAGAAGAGTTGGAAATCTATTGGATGCATGACTCGAATGGGGAGAGAAAATGACACAATTATGAACCTCTATTTGAGGACAAATTTCAAAACTTTATTGACTTTTTAAATGGATAGGCTAAATTTTCCCGCTTTTGTCCCTAGTAGAGTCTCCAATTTGTTGGATCTAAAAATGCAGGTTAAAAATCTCAAGAGGATGTCAGACTCTATGATCAAACTTGCAACATTCTTGAACCAATGAATGGAGCTAACCTATATGGTTGACGACTCCCTACACTTTAGGCTTTGTTGGACCTAGGCGGGTGGACCTTTATAATGGAGCAGATTAGAGGAATGTATGACTTGGTTGGATTGATAGATCTATCCATAATGGAAAATAGTGTGGGATAGATGAAAGCTTGTTAACTACTCCTCCTAATACTGAATTTGAAATGTGAATGTTTGAATAAGGTTTTATGGAATTTTGAAATGAAATGGGTAAGACTAGTGCCTACTTTTATTCGGTTAATGGAGTCAAAAGGTGAATGCTGTGTGACCTACTTGCTAGCTACAACTCTAAGTATTTGGAACTTATACTTGTTTATACCTTGTATAAATAGTGCATGAATGTGACTGGCATACTCTTCTTATTGATCCAATTGATCTTATCAAGTTACTGTGATTTATTAAAAGGATTTTAATCCTTCCTTGAAGGAACCAATTAAAAGAACCAAACAATAACAAAAAATGTGTATTGACAAACAAAGTTCATTCTTAATTTGAATAACAAGACAACATCAATATGGAGATAGCTTGACAATCTTATCAATTACCTAACCCTTCTTACTTATCCAAATGTTATCTCAAAACTATTGTAATCAGTTTAAAGGATTTTAATTCTTTAACAAAAACTAATTAACTTGATCACACAAAAACAACAAATGTGTTATGATGAAACTAAAATATCAACTTGGATACACAAATTTAAATAGCATAGAAATAACAATATGGAGACAACCAAATAATTGTTTTAATTTAACAAAAAATAGATACTAGACATTATCCACCAGATTTAAACCCTCTTCTCCATTGCATATCTCTTCAAATAGTATGCATTATGACAAAGGTCTTGAATATATGAGAAATATTTTGCAATCTATCTTCTTACTATGCCTACTCTAAAATAAAAATTTAGTGATGATCATTTCAATCATTATAGGTTCAACATAAATATCAATAGTTTGAAGGGGACATACCTCTTCATAAGAGTCTTTTTGGAAATAACAATAATTAAACATAAAATATTAGGCTCTAGTGAGCCACAAATGAATTTTGTCATGTGATCGAAGTAGTCCTACCTCTTGTGAGTATCAACATATTCAACATCATTCCTAGCAGCTATCTCCATGATCACCATCTTCTCCAGGTGTTCACCTATCTCACCTATCACTAAGTACTCTTTCTTGTCTGCTTCCAAGGCTCCATGCAACAAAAAAATGCACTCCTCTATCCATCCATTCCTATCCTTCAGCTTTCCACCCTCTTTTAACAATGCATGCACTCCCTCCTTTGCAACATCAATGAGTTCCTTTGTATCTACTTGGAGCTCATCATAATACTCCTTGTGTTTCCTCAAAATGTGTTCAATAGCTATGATAGTTCCACTATCTGAGGGATCCTTCTTTTGTGCTTCTTGGATCATTTCCTAAATTTGGTCACTCACCCTTTTATGCTCTTGAACTGTAACATAACTTTGGGAATGAGTTCCCTACAAATTGTTCATCCAGATCATTAATTTAGTATGCCTTTTATGTAGTACTATAGAGAGTGCATCATATTTTTCCTTGACCACTTGTGATTCCTCTTGCCTTTCTTTTGATTGAGATATTTCACCTTGTGTTAACAACTTAGTATCCCTTAGAAATTCATTTTCTCTCAGCATCCTTTCATTAGTGATTTTGTAAATATCCCTTTATTTTATCAAAATATGAAATTGTGCTTTATTCAACTTGGCCACATTGATGCCAATGTTAATAGTAGCAATAGGATCAACTTCACCCACTTTTAGTGTCATCATATGTCTAAATTCCTTTTTTGTGTCAATGATCACAAAAATTTTGTGTGGAGGATATAGAGCCCAAATCATGAGAGAGCTCTCATCAGGATTATATTTTGATCTTGTATATACTTTTGTGACTCCTTCAGGACTAAGTTTGTGAGTAGCACTATTATTATGTAAAAAAATGTCAAAAATGAGAGCTGAGTTTAAATCCAAACCAGGGAAGATCATTACACCACATTCTTTTGAGAATTCCCTTCCTCTTTCTGGGGTCATGTTGTTCATCTCATTTTCCACATCTATCTTCAAAGTGTTTAATAGTTGAGTCTCATTGCTAGGTGTAAGAATTGTGATAGAGTCTCTTATTGCCTTCCCTTTTTGTTTGTTCAAGAATGATCTAAATTTAGGTGATTTAATGAATTCATTATCATAAACAAAGGATTTATAGGCCAGATTCCTTGTATTTGAATCATAACTTTCATAAATTTCTTGTTCTTTATTGGAAGGTTGGTACTCTTTAATTCTTGTCTTAGAGATCTTGTCATTTTGACCCTGACGTTCCTTTTCACCAGTGGCTTATTCATTTTTGGAGGATAACATTTCTACCTCTTCTATTTCTTTCAGTTATTGATCAATCTTCCTATTATACTCATTGATGGCTAATTCAACCTCCCTTTCCTCCATATTTATGATTATATCATCTTTTGGGTAAGGTATATGTTCATATCCACCCAAATTCACTTTCTTTTTGGCATCATCGATGAATCCTTTAGGATCAAATCCCTTCCTTGGTATATATTTGTTCAAATTGAAATGTGACAATTTATTTAGAATTAAATCTTACCCCTCCTTCAACAACATAGTAAAATCCACAAAGCATAATATACTTGGCATAAATGATTATTTCTCATAGGCACATAAATTCACACTTGAGTATTCCATCTACCTAGCAATTTCTAAGTATGCAATTCTATTTGGTACTATTTTTGGTAGAAGAAAAGGTGTATCCTCAAAACCATACACCCTAATCATGGTGGCATCGACATAATAGTACCAGTCACCCTAATTATGTCCAATAGTTGTGGCTCCATCAAAATCTCTAAGCCTCAAAAATATTTTGATCTAATCAGTTAAAGAATACTCATAGAGGTGATTAAAAATCTATACAATGTTTTAAAAAAATACTCCTCAAAAAGAACATAGTTAGAATTTAAGAACCCACTGTCCCAAATAGCAGTCTACAATTGTATTGGAAATGGCTAGACCTCATTATCACTTTGTGTAATTTTGAGTTCTTCTATCCACACCCCTATCTCACCATAATATAATATCAAATGCATAAGAGTAGAATAATGTTTGAAGTGCAATGTGGGAGATCCATTTTTGATTGCCATCAACCTTGAGTCAATCTCCTTGGAAATGTAAGAGGCATAATCAAATGGTCTATAATTATGGAATTGGACATATTTTTCAATCACCATTAGGTTCGATCGACATGAATTAAGAAGCCTCGATCCCCAATATCTAACACACTGAGAAATATGTGTGCTTCAAGTAAGGTTCGAATAAATCAACATGAAAAGGAGGCGTGTCGTTATCTTCAGGTTGGACACATTTTCCATATTTTTTGGGTCTATGAAATGGCAATATCCACCCTTTGTAGGTTGTATCCATTCTCCAATATCCCTTTTCTAGATCCTCGTATACAATTGGCTCATCACATGTGCCATTTAGGTTAAAAACCTCTGAAATTGCAGTCTTGGACACATATATAAATGGATTTCCTTGTAAATCATAGATAACCTTTAAACCAGGGTTGTAATGCTTAGCCATTAGTCTTATGAGTTCCACATTTATAAATACATTTGGGATGACTAATTTTACCAAATCAAAGTTCCAAGGATTGCATACTAGTTTGAACCTATTTGTTCAATGATAATGGAACATAAATAACTCGTATCTCCTAACAAAACTCCAAGTATCTTCTATATGCTTACATTTGTCCTCAAATTTTTCTATATCATCCCTTAGTTGTGTGAACCTCCTAGCCCTCGACCCTAAACTAGGCAATTGATCGATGAGGTCTTGGTTGAACTTCCTTTCTATTGATTTTGGCTCATCCCTTATTTTAGTTCTTTGTTTCTTGCTTTTTCTCTGACTACCCTCACCCTGTTTCTTTCTACCTTTGTATTTTCTAGAACTCGGACCTTCCATTTTCAATTCTTTGAATTAGAATTTACTAATTATAGAGGATTATGTGGGATTACTTGTGAATTGTTGATTCACATTGTGCTCCACCTTTCGTGCTCGTTTGATTTAACTCATAATAATTCCTTTTGTTTTAATTTATGTTGGTTTTGAATGTTCATATGGTATTCATTCATGTAGCCATTAATGTTTGCCACTAGAATTGAATGCAATGGTCTTCTCAAAATTTGAGTTGTCAGAGCGACACAAAATATTACATCGGTGAGATCCTCTTAACCTCAGGCTGAGTTGTGTTTCTCACTTTGTGCCATATTTGTTTATACACTTTTGATCAATCGCTAAGGCATAATTGAATGTTTCTTCGATTGGAAATATCCATTTATTTCTTTTACTAAATTGGTAGGACCATTCAATACTTTTACTGACATTATGCAATGATCCTTTGTATTGTTCTTCAGCTTATATTACCTCGTGGATAAAATTAAAAAGTTTCACCAATGTCAAAATGGTCTGGTTTTCTTAGAAGTTACTTCATCTATTGCCCAATGTCTTTCCGATGAGTATAAGCCTTTCTTTATCACCATTAGGATGACATGACCCATCACTGAGAAAATAGGATGCTCTAACGATGTGTTTTGGTTTGCTTGATGTGTTTCCTCTACTGCTTTATCATCTAGGAAGGGTCAGTGAGACTTACCCCAAAATCATTTTCATCGGTGTGACCTTCATCATTAGAGAGACCTGAGGGATTCAATCTGATCATACATGTCTCTCTGATATGTTTCTTTCACTGCTTTATCCATTCAAATGGATTGGTAAGACTCTCCCTAAAACTTCCTTCATCAGTGTGACCCATAAGATTGGTGAGATCTGAGGGACTCAAGCTGATGCTACATGTCTCCCTGACAAAAAAATCCTTTAGTTGTATCGGTAAGAGTATGGGTGCTCCGTGCCAATGGAATCCCCATTGGTGTGACTCTTGAGCTCGACATGACTTGAAATTTTTTCTCCAACTTCTTTACTTATGTTGATGGACCTTCACCAATGAGATGATAGGTATTGTCCTCTCGATTATGTAGTCTTGTTATCTATGGGGTCTTTGGATTGTTGTGACTTAGCTCATGTCTCTCTGATACTGCAAGAAATGTTCAAATGAAAGATCCTATGATATTGTTACAAACATATATCAAACATTAATGGCATGAGAGGTAGATCTACTATATTTTAGCTTGGTAGGAAGTGACAATGGAGGTGGATGATGAAATGATAAATGGAAATGAAGAGCAAAGGGATTTCAAGGAAAATTCCAAAACAAAAAAGGATTGGTTGGCTTCTAATTTTGCTCGATTGTGACCAAGGAAGTATTTATATGAAAGAGGCCACATATATATGTTAGAACATGGATCTAGTCACACAAATATTACTGATCAAAAAATTAATGTGGGGCAAGCTTTGTGATATGTAGAAGGTGAGTGAGGTGGGAACTATTGAAAAATATGAGATTTTTTCAGTTTTAACATGTTTAAGGGTTGAGGGTTTAGGGTTTAGGGTTGAGTGTTTAAGGGTTTATAGGGTAGAGGGTAGAGGGTTTAAGGGTTGAGGGTTTAGGGTTGAGGGTAGAGGATTAAGGGTAGGAGGGAGAGACTTGCAAGAGAGAGAGACAAAGGGAGTGGGAGATAGGGAGAGGGGGCAGGAGGGAGAGACTTGAGAGAGAGATAGACAAATGGAGTGTTAGAGAGATAGAGGGTAGAGGATAGAGGGTATTAAGGGTAGAGGGTAGAGGGGAGAGATATATTATTAGGGTATAGGGGTTGAGGGTATAAGGGTTAAGGGTTAAGGGTTAAGGGTTAAGGGTTAAGGGTAGAGGGTAGAGGGGAGAGAGAAAGAAGGAGTGAGTGAGTGAGAGAGAGAGTTGAGAGAGGGAGAGGGGGTGTTAGGGAGAGACTCAAGAGAGAGAGAGGGGGAGGGAGTGGGAGAGAGATTGAGGGTAGAGGATATAGGGTATAAGGGTTAAGGGTAGAGGGTAGAGGGTAGAGGGGATAGAGATAGAATTAGGGTATAGGGGTTGAGGGTATAAGGGTTAAGGGTGGAGGGTAGAGGGGAGAGAGATAGAAAGAGTGAGTGAGTGAGAGAGAGAGTTGCAGAGGGGGTATGAGGGAGAGAGTCAAGAGAGATGGAAGGAGGGAGTGGGAGATATATAGAGGGTATAAGGGTTAAGGGTAGAGGGTAGAGGGGAGATAGATAAAATTAGGGTATAGGGGTTGAGGGTATAAGGTTTAAGGGTGGAGGGTAGAGGGGAGAGAGATAGAAGGAGTGAGTGAGTGAGAGAAATATTTGAGAGAGGGAGAGGAGGTAGGAGGGAGAGACTCAAGAGAGAGAGAGGGAGGGAGTGGGAGAGATATAGAGGGTAGAGGATAGAGGGTATAAGGGTTAAGGGTATAGGGTAGAGGGGAGAGAGATATAATTAGGATATAGGGGTTGAGGGTATAAGGGTTAAGGGTGGAGGATAGAGGGGAGATATAGGAGTGAGTGAGTGAGAGAGAGATAGAGTTGAGAGAGGGAGAGAGGGTAGGAGGAATATACTCAAGAGAGAGAGGGAGTGAGTCGAGAGAGATAGAGAGTAGAGGATATAGGGTATAAGGGTTAAGGGTAGAGGGTAGAGGGGAGAGAGATAGAATTATGTTATATGGGTTGAGGGTATAAGGGTTAAGGGTAGAGGGTAGAGGGGAGAGATACATAAGGAGTGAGTGAGTGAGAGAGAGAGAGTTGATAGATGAAGAGGGGGTAGGATGGAGAGACAAGAGAGAGAGAGAGAGAAAGGGAGTGGGAGAGAGGTAGAGGGTAGAAGATAGAGGGGAGAGAGATATAATTAGGGTATAGGGGTTGAGGGTATAATGGTTAAGGGTGGAGGGTAGAGGGGAGAGAGATAGAAGGAGTGAGTGAGTGAGAGAGAGAGTTGAGAGGAGAGAGGGTAGGAGGGAGAGACATGAGAGAGAGAGAGGGAGGGAGTGGGAGAGAGATAAAGGGTAGAGGATAGAGGGGAGAGAGATAGAAATAGTGTATAGGGATTGAGGGTATAAGGGTTAAGGATGGAGGGTAGAGGGGAGAGAGATAGGAGTGAGTGAGTGAGTGAGAGAGAGAGAGTTGAGAGAGGGAGAGGGGGTAGGAGGGAGAGATGAGAGAGAGAGAGAGGGTAGAGGATAGAGGATAGAGGATAGAGGGTAGAGGATAGAGGATAGAGGATAGAGGGGTTAAGGGTAGAGCATAGAGGGGAGGGATAGAATTAGGGTTTAAGGGTTGAGGGTAGAGGATAGAGAGTATAAGGGTTAAGGGTAGAGGGTAGAGGGGAGAGAGATAGAATTAGGATATAAGGGTAGAGGGGAGAGAGATAGAATTAGGGTATAGAGGGTATAGACAAAGAGAGAGAAATGAAATCTATAAAAAACCAACTTTCTTATAATGCAAGCACATTTTGAAGAAGTAGATATGTGATCATTTTTAGCAAGAAATAACATGCTAGCATTATAACACGAGCATGTTATAACGTGAGTGCATTATAATGTGAGCGTATTTTGGCTTGCTCTAAAATGGTTATAAAATCAATATAATCATGATCCCAAGGCCCACATTCTGCATATTCTCTTGGTTCTGTGCATGCTTTGACAAAAAGTAGCTTTTTGATGATGTTGTGAAGTGTGCATGCATGTTTTTTACATTCCACCACATTTTTCATGATCCTTCCATCACCTTTGCATGAAATAGAAAAATTTTCACATTGAAAGGCATATACTATCGATTCAAGTCTGAATTACATTCAAAAGTGATATACAATTGAAGTTTGGAGGGGAACAAGCTTTTGAAAAAGTCAAATTGTTGAGGAGTTTGAAGAAAGAAGAAGAAAAAGCTACATAATTGGGTAGATATACTCCATTTGAAACTCTGGTTTTTTAGGTATATGAAGTCTTTAAACAATTTCTTTCATTCTATTATGGCTTGCTTTCATTTTTTTAATTTTCACATTCCATGTTGATCATTGTTTGTTTGTCATTATAACCTTAGGTTGTCAATGCATATTTTAAATTACATAATTCTATACACTTTCCAATTACATTTTTAAACCACATATATTTGAGGCATTTTGTTGTTTAACAATTGGCTTACCTTGTGTATGCTTCCACATTTTGTATACACATATATATGACATAAGTTTTAAGGAATTAAAAAAAAATCATTTCTCAATCCTTTATTATGAATGTGCATACCACTCTCGAATGCTTTCATTGAGGTATTTTGTCAAACAGTTATACCAAGTAGTTGATTGCCTTGTCTATGCTACCAAATTTTCCATACATGTCTCTAAAAGATTGGAATATACTCCTCCCACATTGATAGATATTCGAAACTATTTTTTTTTCATCTCTATTTCTAAATTTACCTCATCACTTATGTTGTGATATATTTTAAATTTTTCCTTGATTAGTCTACCTACAAGGGATTCTAACCCTTCTCTCCATTTTTTCAAGACTCTTTATTCAAGGCTAAGTTAGAAACATGGGGAAAGGTGCAGCCTATCTTGCAATCATGGCTCAAACTAGAAGCATGGACAAAGAATTTGAGTTTTTTGAAAATAATTTTTTCATATAAATGTATGCAAAATGTGGTAGCATTGACAAGCTAGCGAGCTTGGCAAGATAGTGGGCTCACTCACTAGCTTGCCAATTTGGTAGGGTTGAGAAGGTAGGGGTAACGTATGCCTCATAAAAAGGGGGTTTCACAGTGATATACATCACCATGAGACCCAACCTCTATGAGGAATAATCTGCCCCTACCTTCTCAAATGATGTAGTACAAGGTCCAAAATATTCATTCAATCACAATTTAAGTCTTAAGAGACAACTTTGCAACCTTTAAAAACTTATCTCAACAATTCTTCACAAATTCACCCAATTTCACTTGTAGGTCTATTGACCTAGTTTCTTAACAAAATCTACCCAAATACTCATTGAACCCACTAACCAAATAGATTTTAATATATCCTATAAGGCATACACAAACATATCTCAACAATTCATATAATTCTTTTGGAATAAATCTCTCAAATTCATGCTTCTACGTTGTCTCAACTAGGCCAATTTAACAAAGAATCACCTCTCTAAACAACTTACCAACCCAAAATTCTTGTGGAAATTCATTAACCAGTCTCTAAAACCACCAAAACTACAACCTTTAGCCAAGGAACCGCTCATAGAGTGCACTTTTCACAAAACCTTCATTTTTAGCAAATTTAGGGAGGGTTTATTGAAATTCCTATTCCCATTCCCTATCTCAGCTTTCCAAAGCATCAAACATGCTCCAAATGACCTAAAAAAGCTTAAAAAACCTTGAATTTTTTCTGCCCCAAGTTTTTACTACACTTTCCTTCTCATAACCACCAAGTTTCACTCAAATGCATAATATTGTCAACTAGGGTATCATGCCAAAACACTCAAATTGTCCACCCCTTCTCTTCCAAAGATTCAAAAACCTTGTAAAAGGTCTGCACACACTTTTTGAACTGATCTCCAACCTTCTTGAGTGCATTTAAAATGAATTTCAACTTGGAGCCATTACTTTCATAGAAAAAACTCAAAAAATTTAGTAGGGGCAGCAATCAAAACCTCATCAAAACTTATTATTTGCTCAAAATACTATATCTACATCTAATCCTAACATGTTTGGACTCATTCCATTGAGCCACAGTAGAAACAATAGCTGGAATGAGTCATTTAACTCATTTTATGCCTTCAAGCCCTTGGTTGGCTGAACAAACCCGCCTCCACTAGAAATGCAATAAAATGCTTAAAATGCAATGAAATCACTTCACTCTAAATCCAAATTGGATCTAACACATAGATATAAAAATTTAAAAAGCTTTCAAAACTTAAAAATTCTGTATGGAACCGTACAATGGCTGCGAGAAACAATTTTTCAAAAAAATTACATAGAAAAGATAAAGTTTTTATTGATCTCTTCTTCAAATCTGAACAACCACCCCTCTATTCAACCCTACAACATAACTTTAAACATGAAAAATGTAAAACTATCCAAGAAAACTGACCCCAACCATCTTTTCAATTACATGACTCTTGGTCTTCCACAATCTTGCTATTTTTACATTTTTAGCAAGTTTACATTTTTGACAACTTTTTGTAATATTTGCCAATTTTGATAATTGAACTGCACTACCACCTAAAGACCTCTAAAAAAGAATCTTTATATTATAAAATGGTCTATATTACCTTATTGAAATTCTTATAAACACAAAACATTAAAATTCCAACTTAAGCCCTTATTGAACCAATCTTTACAAAACATGAATTTGGTGCTCTTGCACCATCAACCCTACCGTATTGTCAGGATAGTGAGAGAGATAGCTTGCCAATGCTTCACTAGCTTGCCAATGCAGTAGGGTTGAGAAGGTAGGGGCTGTGTATGCCTCATATCGTGAGACCCCATTTCTATGAGGCATACGCTGCCCCTACCTTCTCAACCCTACCGCATTGGCAAGCTAGTGGAGCATTAGCAAGCTAGCTCTCTCACTATCTTGCTAATGCGGTAGGGTTGAGAAGGTAGGGGAAGTGCATGCCTGATATAAATGGGGTCTCACGGTCACTATGAGACCCCATTTCTATGAGGTATACGTTGCCCCTACCTTCTCAACCCTACCGCATTGGTGGGCTAGTGAGTGAGCTCACTAGCCTACCAATGCTATCAGGTTGAGAAGGTAAGGGAAGTGTATGCCTCATAATTCACATGCTGATGTAGAGTATGGAGGAAA
Organism: Sequoiadendron giganteum; assembly: GCA_007115665.2. Classification (NCBI taxonomy): domain Eukaryota; kingdom Viridiplantae; phylum Streptophyta; class Pinopsida; order Cupressales; family Cupressaceae; genus Sequoiadendron; species Sequoiadendron giganteum. The sequence goes on along the minus strand of CM021103.1, from coordinate 355,264,421 downwards.
TGATTCATCAACCACAATTCAAGTCCTTTGAAACAAATTTGCAGCTCTTAGAACCCTAGCTCTTTGATCTCTCACACAATCTCTTTGTTTGCCTTGTAGGTCTACCAACTCGGTTTCTAGGTCATATCTCACAAATCCAAACTAGAACCCATTGAAAAAATACATTTTCAGACACTCTTTATGTCCTTACACAATATATCAGAAAAAATCATACAAATCTTTTGGAACGAAACCCTCAAATAGGTGATTCTACACTGTCCTAGACCTTTAATTAGGTCACTTTTACAAAGGAACACCCCTTTAAAGTTACTTCCAGCCAAAAATTCCTTTGGATAGTCATGTACTAGGTTGTAAAAGCTCAAGATCCACCAATTTTAATCAGAGGAAGACCCACTAACTCACCCAACCATGAAAAACTCAATTTGGCTTGTTTTAGGGAGGGTTTATTGAAAATATGCCTTCTTGAACTTTTTTCCAATCTAACAACACTTTAAACACTTTGAAAATTTTCTTCACAAACTTAATTAACCTTCAAAAGTTTATGCCCCAATAGTTTCACCTACCACCACCCTCTAACCACCAAATTTGATCAAAAAATAAAGGAATGCCATCTAGGGCATCACACAAAACCAATTTCAAGGCCTCCGTTGCTCGTAAATCTCATTCAAACATCTATTCCTACCATTTTTGATTCATTCCAATGAGTCACATTATTTACAATAGGTGGAATGAGTTAATTTCTCATTTTAAGCAACCACAACCCTTGAAAACAGGGTTTCAGACCTTATTCATTACAAAAAAGACATAAAACACCTAATGACCTATCACAAAACCAAAATTGCAACTTATCTAGGTTCCCCTACACCACATGTCTTGTCCATGCTTCCATTTTAAGCCTATCTTACAATCATGGCATGCCACATTATCACATTTCTTTAAGGCATTCCATCCAAAGAATTCATGTGACCTTTATCTATGCTAGAAATACTCTTCTAGAGGATGATTGTAAGAATTTTTTATGAATCCTTGAATGAAATATATTTCATTTATTTGAATGGATACATTTTTTAGGAACTAATATTCATCTCATTAGCATGCTACAAGTAAAATTATCTACCATGCCGAAAAAACAAAAAAGGAATAAACTAACAGACAAAGAGTATGAAACCTTCAAAGCAAAGGAGAGAGAACGAGTGGCAAAATATTGTGAAAAGAAGAAATTGGAAACAATTGATGAAAACAAGCTAGCTGAAGAGGAACCTCAACTATCAAAAATAGAATAGGCATTGGCATCACAAAAGGAATGAATGCAAAAGCATCATGGTAAGACATATTCAGATACCGTAGTTTGAGACACTCTCTACGACAAGTGAATGTGAAGGGACACTATTAAGCACAAGAAAATATGGAGGGACACCATCTACCACAAGTGAATATTAAGGGATATCATCTATCACAAGTGAATATGGTTTTACACCATCCATCACATCTCAAGTTGAGATTACATCATCACTCAGATTTGATGAAGAAGGTATGCCATCATCCCCACATGAACCTCAAGGTATGTTTTCTACTCCACCCATGAATCAAAAGTACACAATCTATCCCACCTCAATTAAATATTGATAAAATTTGTAATGTTGAGGAGTATGTACCTAGGAGAACACCACCTATAATTTTGCATAGAAAGCCAAAGTATTTGATTAATATTGATGAGGATATTTTGCAACACATGGAAGGTAAGATTCTAACACACACTTGTAGAAGATATGCTGATAAGATTTGGAAATCATTCTTTGAAAGGCTAAATGAGACCATAAGATGTCAACTATTTTTTGAAATGATGTGAGGTATAAAGTATAGAAACATCATGAAGACTCTTGGGTTGAGAACATCAGATGTGATGGAACCCCTGAATTCTTTGTGTCACTTCCAAATTTTTAATGAATTTAGGGTGTTGTGGGTTTTTTGTTTCCTGATGATGTATATGGGGTTTTGGGTCTTTACTTTGGTCTTATTTGAAAAGAGCTTGGAGTCTATATTCTTGGCTTTTGTTTTATTTCTTAGTTGAATCCTTCTGTTGGTCATCTATCTTTTAAGTCATGACTTTCAACATCAAAACCCGTTGAGTATCTAGCCTTTTGGTCTTGTTTTACTGGTTAATCTGGTTGACATATTATTTTGAAGTTATCCTAAGTTGGGCTGAGTATTTTCCAAAAAATCATTAGATCCTTTGTAGTGTTACCATGGCCTCATCACCCAAGTTAGGTCCCTCCTAGGGTTAACAATTTTTTTACATGTGTAGATGTGTGGACCTTTGTGTGGTGTTTGATCAATGCAGAAGGATCTGAGTCATTACTCGCCTACCCACTCCATTTTGTCTCTCGTTCTCTCATTCATTTAGGCTCACAGGTGAAGGACATGTGTCCCGGATAATTGGTGGTCCAGATATTGATTTTTAGGTGTGTAATTGGTCATTTAAAAGGATCAACGGTGGTTGATTCTGGACCGTTCCCCGCACGCCTATTTATTTTTGTTGGTTATTAAAATAACCACATGGGCTAGTGGGAAATTGCCACCTATCTTCACCACGATGGGTGAGGAGATTAGTATTGTTGAATTTCAAGGAATCAATGGTCAATTTTTGGCTGATGTGCATCAAATCTGGATCACTCCCCACCATCCCATGTGGGCCCCATCCTTCCTACCAATTTCCCAATGCAAAATCGGGTATCTGCCGAGTGGAACAACCCTAAGGACGTGGGAGGTAACATGTGCACATATATTATAGGTGTCTAATGATCTTTTAATTTGAGCCATTCATACTATGTGAAGAATAAACTTGATGCTTGTTAAGGAATGTGTATGACGAGGAAACAAGATCTAATCTCTGTTGCTTCCCATCTCCCCATTGATGAAAGTTGCACATGAGTTATACCTCACAGGGGTAATGGAAAAGGGACACATGGATCATGGCTGAAAAGATAAAGAAATGGTGGAGCCCTCATATTATAAATAGTTGCTTCCATGTGCCCTCCTGTGATTTGGTGAATGTTGCAACTATGCACAGTTGGATCTTTCATAATAAGTTGATCAAATCTGGATCATGGATAAAACAATTTTCTAAAAGAATCAACGGTTGGTATTCAAAACTTAGTTGATGGAAATCAAGCCGTTCTAGTTTGCACGAGTGAGCCTTAATAATTGAAAGGATATTGTGCAACCGAAGTAAGGAATTGCATGATTATTAATATCTACCTTAATAGCATAATTCAGTATTAAGAGTACACTCAATACACTCAAGGAGCTCATGCTATGGCTGCTCAACATTTTCTCATGTTGGAACTAGGGTTGTCAACTTGCGAGAAAATAGTAAGTCAATTTTTTATTTTCTTCTGGCATTATTGATAAGTTGTTTCTTCTCAAGCTTGCATTTGTTAGGGTTTTTCTCTTAGTTTGGCTTTAAAAGGTTTGGCATTCATATAGAGGGATTTTATTAATTCTGCATTTGTATAATTCATACCAAACCCTCACAAAATCTGTAAGCCTTGTTCTGCTAAACCAAAAAACCTTGCCTTGTTGTACTTCTTGCATTATGGCCCCTAAATAAAAAAACATCTTTATCTAAAGGGGAGGATTCCATTCCCCAAAGACCTCTAAATAAATACCTTATGGATCAATTACCACCCTCCACTAGTGACAAACCTAAAGGCAAGTTGATTCCCAAAGGACCTCAAATACCAGAGGGTCTGTTCGATAGAAGAGGTTCTATCAAAGATGCTAAATTACCCTCTACTAGATGGGAACTATTATATGGTTGGTTCAAGAAACCAAATATGGGTGTCCCAGTAGGAAACCCTTGGAACTGTGATTTGGGGAAGTTAATTATGCCAAATGTTTATATGGATGCTAAATTTTTGAAGGAAATAGCTGCTAACTATGACCTAGTCACAAGGACTGTTAGAACTTATGATGGAAAATAAATGGTTAAGATCACTAAGGAGGAATTGGGTCTTGTTTTCAAGCTTACTAAATGGAATGATGAAATGCATAAGATTGATGAAGATGCTATTATACAAAAGTATGAAAAAACTAATATTTCATTCAAAGTCCATATCTTGCAAAGATTTCTAGCAAAAATTGTAGGATGAAAGATTGTGATAGGATCACATGACAAGGAACCCTTCGTTGTTAACTATTTTGTTCCTTATTTTAAATGAAATTTCTATTCCATTTGCCAAATAATTGGTTATGATCTTGACTCTAGAATGCTAATGGAATGGATGTTTATGGCTTCCCATATCCAACACCCCCAATATTGTGCAGTATATGATTATACAAGATTTCTTTATGAAAGAATGCATGAGGGATTAATGAAATTAAAGAAGGGTGAATCAGGGGTAAAATGAAGCTGGTACTCACTACTAATGCATATGATTTTATACAAGGGTGCAATGTACTTTGGACAAAATATTGACTTGGAAAGGAAAATGAGTGACTTGGATCTGCCCATGGAGTGTTGGACCACAATCTTGGACAAGGATGACAAGACATGATTATGTCACATTTCAGAATTTATTTGCTTCTAAACTAAACAGAGCTTTTCTTGTGAAGTTTTCCAGAGTTCTCGTTGCTTTACATGATTTCTTAAGACCAAAGGAAAGGAGGTCTGAGAAAGATGTTGATCATAATTGGGGAGATGTTATCTCATTCCCTGATTTCACTGCCATAAGAGTATATGGTTCCAAAGTAGCACCTCACTTGTTGCCAAGGTTTGTGCTAGAAAGAATTTGTTTCCTTGAAGTTATGTGGCAACTAGGAAATGTTGAAAATGAGCATTTGCTGAATCAAGGAAAGGGAACTTTCTTTTCATCATACACATGTTTTTCTAATTTTTTAATGACCAAGTGAGGTTGGAACAATATCCTTGAAGTACTAAAAGAATACCACATGCAGAGGATAATTGAAAGGGTTAGGTATGATCCTGAAGGTTTTATGGCCTGGTTGAATGAGAGAAAGGTGAGCTACAAATATGTTCACATTTTCCATTATCCAAAGATATAATAAGGAATATATCAGATAGTATGGAACAAGAAAAGAGGTTAGCAAGGTGGATTGCATTCAATAAGATGCAAAGGAAAATAAAGCAGGAGAAGCTTGATTTTAGGGTCTTCCTAGAGATTGAGGATATAATTCAAAAGGTGGAGCATGTGACAAGGAATTTTGATTTAATAGTAGGCAACCTTGAGACTAAAGGGGTAGTTAGTGTAGATAAAGGGAAAGCTCCTATTGTTGAGGAATAGAGTGGATGATGAATCTCTTCTATGGGAGAGGAATCTACATCAAGATCCCCTGAGGAACCAAAAATAAAGTGTTTTATAAGAAGAAAGAATAAAGCAAGAAAATTTGATGAAGCCTATGTTCCCACTCAACATGAGGAACAAAAAACACCTTCCCCTATGCCACAAGTTCCACCCCTACCTCCACTGAGGCAAACATAACCTAAAATTTTGGATGTTGATTCTCCACCGGCAAGTGAAATACCACCAAATGAGCCACCATTGAAGAAACAAAAGATAGAGGCCACTAGTTTAGTGGATTATGATGATGAAGGCTCTAATGATGATGTTTGGGTGTCAGGAAGGGGTGCCTACTACACCTGTAGTGAGAGTGACAAGTCAATTAGGAAAAATATTGAGTAATGTTGATCTTAGAGGAAGTAATGGAAGTGATGATATGTGGGTTGAGGCATGTAGTAAATTTTTGGATGATGACTCATTTGTAAAGACTCAAGCTTTTATGGAGTTTTCCTATAGGGCTAAACAAGATGAGTATGTAAAGAGTCTAGCTATAAAAATGAGCCTACATCTAGAAATTCCTGATGCTATCATTCAAAAGAAAGATTTTAAATGAGATGAGAGCTAGATTCCAAAACATGTCTGCAAAAGAAGGTAGGGAATTGGTAAGAACTAGTGTTATCTTGTTGCTACCAGAGTGGGATTTAGCCTCAACCATAGTTTTTGACACAATGAAGAAGTGTGATAGACCACTCTATGATACAAAAGAAGAAGCTACACTTGAATTGCTTTTAGTGAAGAGTGGGAAGCCTTAGCTATATGGTCTCTAGCCAAAGCACAAGAAAGCTAGATATTGTTGAGCCTACACCAAATTACATAGGAGCCCTAATAATAAAGAGAGTGTCAAAAACTTCAGCCTTAGAATTTGCAAATATGTCAGTTCATGTTGCACAATTCACTAGAGCAACTGTGGAGTATGTGACTGATGAGCGGGAAAAACTTATAAGTGAATTGAATAACTTGTTCGTCCAGTATGGAGATCTTGAGATAAATAATATGCAATTACATACAAAAGTAGCATTGTTAGAGGATGCATTGCAAAATTTACAACTTGGAAAACTCAAACAAGATGATGTTGAATCTCCCACTACTGTACAAGAGGACATATCACCTGAATTTCTAGTTGATGTAAGTACTTCATGGGAAATTGTGCCATATTATATGGGAAGTGTGCCCATTTCAAAAGTAGAACCTAATACATTAGAAGGGCCGCAAGTGGAAGGGGAGATTAGTAGGGAAGAATTGTTTAGGAAATTAAGTGAGTACAAGGAAAAATGTAAAAATCAAGATGAAGATAATTTTAAGAGCAACATGAGAATTGTCACAATGGTACTAGAACATTTGAATAGAAAAGTGAATAAAAAATTGAATAGTAATCACTACAATTATTCATCCATGGTTGATTCCATTAAAATGTTTGATATTGGCAGAGGAAGAGCCATTCCACTCATGGAAGTCTGGATCCCTAGAAAGCAAGAATTGATGTTGATAGGAATTGGGATTAAACAAGATCCCAATCCACCTGAAAGGTATAAGCCTACTATGGTTCTTGTGATTAAGATTGAGGGATATAGAGGGAATATTGAAGCACTGGAGAACAAAATAAAGGAATTGATAATATCCTTCCATGAATCCCATAATGGCCTTCTTCCATCAATTTTAAGGGATGATGGTAACATTAAGACTCTACAGGAATGGAGAGGTGAAGTAAACAATGTTATTTCAGATCAAGCTATAAAAATCTGGCACAAATCTAATATGGACACATTAATAGTAAACAATGATATGTTAGTCCATGCTGAGACCGTTCTACTAGACTTTGATAAAGAAGCTAACTAGATTGTCACCAAGTATGCACCTTATAGGTGGAGTGTTGATGAAGTAATGAAGTTTCATTGGCCTATTGAAGAAGAATTCCTAGCATGGAAGGGGAGGTACTTAGAGGGAGTGGAGGTTTAGCACTAAGGGTGTCGGGTCAGTGATTTGAATGTTAAATTCTACAACCATGATGAATAATGGAAAAATGGGAATGCACTACATAGCTTGGATTTAGTATAGATTAGGCTTTTGTTAAAGTATGGAGAAATATAGTGCATCTTATTCGAGGATGATTTGGTGACAAGGTTGCACGTGTGGTTTTATATTTTGTCTTTTTATGCTTTCTTCATGCCTTTACTTATTTTCACTTTATGTGCGTGGGCACATGTTTTGAGATAACTGTTTAGTTGAACCCATTTTTGAAATTTGGACTTGATCTCCAACAACTAATGAAGACTACATTCATTTCTTCACATGTCTCTCACCTCTTGGGAGTGCTTTGTGAACTGAATGATGGAATATTTGATATGGCAGTCCAATTGGGTTTTAACATGTGTAATTTCTTGCCTAAGGCTTGTTTTTCTCCTTCATTTCTATAAGAAGGAATTTAGGGCCAAAAATTAGGGGGTTCATTTTCTTACACAATTGATACTGTGAATTATAAGAGGAATACTAAGCATGTTTTAGAGTTTATGGTCTTAAGTTTTAAGGTTCATAATTATGTATGTATTCTGGATAACAACATAGGAAAATATATACAGAGAAATACCAATTTCATGGCTATTGTCTCTCCTTGTGTTTGATTTATGAGTTATTAATGAAAGTAATATAGGATGTCTTTCATTTTTCTCCATTGTTCACTAGTGGATGTTTAATTTTATTCTTGCTTGTTGATTCAATGAATTAATATAAATGCTTGGATGAGATTACTAACTCATAAAAAATCAAGTGCTAGGATATTGATAAGTAGCATTAGTCATGAATATGATAGGGGAATATTGTAATGTAGTATCTCTTGAAATTGTATGTTGCTAGTGTTGGATTGTTATCTGATTATATAGTTTGATTATGACTCTGTGCTCAAGATGAAGATACTGGTTCATGTAAAGTATTCATGATTCAATTTCTATGTTGATTCATTAGCTAATCACTTTTAATTTACAAATTTCTATATGGATACCATTGTATGTGTTTCGTGTTGATGTTCTACCTTCTCATGCTCTAAGTGTAATACATTAATGAATGAGCTACCAACTTTTTTAAGGTATTAGGATCTTGAGAAAAAATTATGAGAAGTATCTATTATTAATGATATGTTTGATTATAATTGTATGAATTCATAAGCATATATTGTGGGAAAACCCTCTCGGGTTTTACAGAGCCCGAAGGGTAGGAGTAGAAGTTTTACAGATTCCACTTGTTTGTTGGCCAATCCCTTTGGAGTACTGATTATTGAAAATGGTAAAATCCATACGTATTTTAGGAGATAAGTTTGGTTCTTAAAAAATGATGCAGAGCAAGGGATTCACAACTCTATTCCATTTGCTTGACAACTTTCATAAAATTATTCATCTCAAACAATGATTAAGTGCATTCTAGATTACATTGGAAACATTCTCATGGTAGCCCACAATTCAATGCACCAAAATACCATTTATAACTTCCACAAAAATAATAATAAATCCAATATATTCGGTGAGATTGAATATAACATAATTATAGACTTCCCTTCCAATTTTTATGAATATCCAATGGTGGAAAATAAATTTATTGCATTTTTTCCAAAACTGCAAACCCTAGGTAGTGTTCAAACCTGCCCTCACAAAAATGGTCATAACTTATTCAAAACTTAATGAATTTTGATGAGACTTGAAGAAAATAAAATTATATTCACATAGAAACAAAAGCCAATTTGTTTCAGATCCAAAATATAGACTTTAAAATCCGTACCATCACATTTTTCAAACTGTAAATTCTACACAATATTGTTAGAATAGGCAGTCTCACCAAAATAGTCATATCTCCCACAAAATTCAATAAAATTCAATGAGACAAAAATAATTGGAAACTAGAAACAAAGATATTTCCATCCATATATGATAATCTATTATTTGAGTCCATACCAAGCTGTACAAAGCACAATTTCAGCTTGAAAATAATGTAAAAATTAGAAAATGCACACCAAACTTGAGGTTGTCATTCATCAAACTTCAAAAATAATGTCTCCAACCCCCCCAATTCGAGTTTTGGAGGGTGTATTTATATATTTACAACCAAAAAAATAATTTTAAACCAAATTTTAATTAGTTTGTTGACAAAAAACCTTAATGACACTTTTGACAAGTTGCGTGACAACTTTGTTGATCAACTTTTACAATTTTTATAATATGGAACAACTTTAAACATTATTTGAAAAATGACTTCAAACATGACTTACTAAGATTGAAACACGTATAAAATGGTTTGATAAACCTTATTATAAGACTCAATACACAAAATAGAGCAACTATTTACAAATGGCCTCATGGAGGATTGAAAGCAACTTGGTGCTCCTGCACCATACACCCCTTGAAGAAAAAACTCAAGTCCCCTGAGTTACCATAAAATAAAGCACCTACAAAAATAAATGAATCTTCACTATCACATGCAATCACAAACACTTGTATCTTCATCTTAACCCATGGTTTTTTCTTCCTTGATATCATGAACACAATAAGAAAAATGTGCCTTCCTATCATCTTATCATCATCTAGGCTCCAAAACTCCATTTCTTGTGTGTAAACCTCAGTAGAATAATCTATATATTCATTATTATAATTAGAGTACCATATATAACCTGCATAATACTCTTGAAAACCTTCATATACATCATTAGAAAATAGATCTACAACATCTTTATTAACAACCTTATTATCAATACCAATTTGATCATGAATATCAACATCAATGTTATCAACAACTTTATCATCTATCAACTTGAGTATCAATACAAGGGTTATCAATAACATAAAAAACCTTCTCAGCTTGTTCATCAACAAAAATTTCATCAACTAATTGAGTACCAACAACAACCACATCATTAATCTCAACATTAACATGTTCATTAACCAACAAAAAAGTTTGTTCATCTTCAAACACAATCGAATTATCATGCATCTCAACTTGTAACTTATCTTGCTCAAATTGAATAGTAGATTCAAACTTTACCTCTGTCTCATTTGTTTCCTTCTATTTTATTTTCTTCTTCATAATATTATTTAGAGGCCATCTTAACCTCTTTGACATTAGTATATTCCAACTCCTTTGTGCTTCCTTAAGAAGTTGGTGTTCTTTGGCTAATGTTTCCAACCTTTGGCTTATCTTTTCCATGGCTTTCTCAAACTCTATTTGTCTTGCCTTCTATCTTTCCTTCTTTAAAATTTATTTTTACTCTCTTTCCTTCTTCCTTCATGAATCCTCAGCTTGCCAACATCTCTTCAAAAATTCCATCTTCAAAAGCAAGTCTCTCCTTGCTTCCACTTCACCTTGCCTCACCTAGGCTATCAAGTTCCTTCCTCAACCTACAAACAACCACACTCACAAACCACAAACAAATTTCCCAGAGAATATTCAAGATCTGATACCAAATTGATGTAGAGAAAGGGATTCACAACTCAAAATTCCATTCTCTTGACAACTTTCATAAAATTATTCATCTCAAACAATGATTAAGTGCATTCTAGATCACATTGGAAACATTCTCATGGTAGCCCACAATTCAATGCACCAAACTACCATTTATAAATTCCAAAATAATAATAATAAATATAATATATTTGGTGAGATTTAATATAACATAATTATAGACTTCCCTTCCAATTTTTATGAATATCCAATGGTGGAAAATAAATTTATTGTATTTTTTCCAAAACTACAAACCCTAGGCAGTGTTCAAACCTTCCCTCACAAAAATGGTCATAATTTATTCAAAACTTAATGAATTTTGATGATAATTGAAGAAAATGAAATTATATTCACATAGAAACAAAATCCAGTTGGTTTTAGATCCAAAATATAGACTTTACAATCCGTACCATCATATTTTTCAGATTGTAAATTCTACACAATATTGTTAGAATAGGCAGTCTCACCAAAATAGTCATATCTACCACAACATTCAATAAAATGCAATGAGACAAAAATAATTTAAAACTAGAAATAAAGATATTTCGATCCATATATGATAATCCATTATTTGAGTCCATACCAGGCCGTACAAAGCACAACTTCAGCCTGAAAACAATGTAAAAATCAGAAAATGCACACCAAACTTGAGGTTGTCATTCATCAAACTTCAAAAATAATGTCTCCAACCCCCCAATTCGAGTTTTGGAGGGTATAATTATAAATTTCCAACCAAAAAAAACTATTTTCAACAACCTTTTAATTATTTTGTTGACAAAAAACCTTAATGACACTTTTGACAAGTTGCTTGACAACTTTCTTCAGCAACTTTTACAATTTTTACAATATGGAACAACTTTAAACATTATTTGACAAATGAATTCAAAAATGAATTACTAAGATTAAAACACCTATAAAATGGTTTGATAAACCTTATTATAAGACCCAATACACAAAATAGAGCAACTATTTACAAATGGCCTCATGGAGGCTTGAAAGCAACTTGGTGCTCCCACACCAAAAAATAACCAACTGATTGGCAAATCTGTTGGGGAAACTAAGTCCAAAGTCTCTAAGTTCAGATCAGGTACTATCAGAGTCAAGTTTTATGTTAATAAACTCTTTACCATGTGAAGAATAATTGGTTTAAATTATGTTGCATTTGTCATATCACCCTCTATCTTATACGTCAAGTCTTATCTCATTTTGTAACCTTATGTCAAGTTATGTTTATGTTTCTCTCTGAAGTTACAAGTACAAAGTCAAGAACCAATCACTTAATATTTCCCAACATCCTGGGTGACAACTTTGAATTCTCTAACACTAGTGTAAAGTTAAGTTCTCAAAAGGAACATAAGAAAAGGGATTCTGACATATTGGACAACATGAAAAAGACAAGAAGTTATGCGAAGAAGCATCTTGAGTAGAAGGAATAATCTGAACCTGCTCGAGAGAAACAATCCGCTTGGGTAAAGAACGGTTCTGAATCAAGTAAGTCTATTGACTCTCCTACTGAGGCTTCTCCTACATTGAATATTGAAATGAGTATTGAAAGTACCTATGAGAAGGCACATGAAATTGAAGGGTCAAATATAGACCAAGGAAGTTTCCCTGTTGAGCAAGTGTTTGATACTGAGCTTAATATTTCAAGAGAGGATGATAGGTGGGAGTTTTGGGGAAAGGATAAGGAGTTTTCTAAGGTTTTGACCCTTGGAGTAGGTTCTATTTTTAATAAGAAAAAATTTAAACCAAGAGGTGAATCTCCTAGTGTACAAGTGTACCTTTCTCTTGAGGAAGATCATGTTGACTAGCCCTACTATACTCCTACCCCTAGTGAGCATGGAGATCTCCTAGAAAATGAAGAAGACGTAGATAGAGACATGAATGCTATAGAATAAGTAGAGCTAAGGCTTTGAGAAGAAGAATGAAATATATTGAGAGATTTAAAGGAGAGGGAAGATAGGATTAGAACTAAGCAACTTGAGAGAGATGCTAGAAAGATAAAAATGGAGAAAATGAGAGAGGATGCGGCTCAACATAAAAAATTCAAGGATAATCTTTTTAAATTTACCTCCAAGATAACCAATGGCATTCCTGAAGTAACAATACCAATGGGAACCTATACTACTAATACCTATACCACATCTTTCTCAACTACTAAAGCTTCAGAGCCTCCTGTTACTACTAAGAAGATGCCATTTATGGATCATGGGAAGAGACCCATTGATCAACCTAAGAAAACCACCTTCAATACCAATACTAGTACCAGTACCTCATCTTCTAAAATCTTTACATGGAAGGAAAAAATCAATCCAACTCCATCTATTGTACCTCCAAATCCTGAGATGTTGAGGTTATAATCAAAAAATGAAAAGTTGCAAGAAGATCTGAAAAAGACTGAGATGGAAGCTTCAAATGCAGAAATGGCTAGGAAAATTGCTTTACTTAAAATGTCCACATCTACTCCAGAGTATTCAAGCTCTGGACATACCAATAGTGAGTCACAAAAGAATAAATCTTATGGGCTTACTCCTAGTGGAGGAAGTGGTGGTGACCAAGGTGGTGGAGTTGGAGGAAAGGATAAAAATAATAATCCTTATTTTGAGGATGATGATGAGGAAAGCAAGAAGAGAAATGGTGATGGTGAGAGTGGGAAGGGTAAAGATAGCCACCACTATGATAATAAAAGAGATGGTGAGCAAAGAGATATTCATAGAGATCGACATGCTAGGAGACCACTCCAAGTAGATAGATATTAGTAGTTATGTTTCACCGAAATACCTAGTTACCCTAACCCATTCCCTATGGATTTCAGACTTTCTTTAGTCAAATTCACTAGAAATAATGCTTTGAGTGGTGAAGATCATCTCAAACTATTTGTGAATGTTATGGATGATTTTGAGGTAGAAGCAAAAGATCTCATGATGAATTTGTTCATGCAATCTCTTATTGAAGATGCTCGAGAGTGGTATAGAAGCTTGCCTACCAAGAGCATTGGCTCTTCAAAGGAATTCAAAAGATTTTTTAGAGAGAAATATGGTGACAAGACTGATTCAAGTTTTTTATTGAATCAATTTAATATTATTGCTAAAGGTTCCAATGAATCAATTGCTGAGTTTAATACAAGATTCGAAAAGGCTAGAAAGAGATTGCCTCCTCATCTGCAATTGAATGATCATGTGTGTATGGTAAATTATTGCAATGATTTTGATGCAAAAAATGAGTTATTCTCGTTAGATAAGAATCCTTATACATTGAGAGAAGCCTTCAAGATGGTAGAGCATATTGAGAATATTAGTAGAGAAACTAGTAAAGTTGGTAGGAGAGATGATCCAGAAATTTTCAAAGGGACAAAAAAGGAAGATAAAAGTTTAGGTAATAAAGGAGGAACTATTGAGGACAAGCTTGAAAGTTTTATGAAAACCATAAATGATAAGATTGTGAAATAGGAAAAGGTGCAACTAAAAAATTATCAAACAAGCTTGAAAGTTTTATGAAAACCATAAATGATAAGATTGTGAAACAAGAAAAGGTGCAACCAAAAAATTATCAAATAAATGAAAGACTTACCCAGTTACAGGACCACCCATATAATACCAACTGGTATAATGAAAATCCTTTTCCCAATAATCAAAGAAACACCTTGAATAAAGTTCCTCTAGATCCTCTGCAAAATAATTCATGAAATTTTGTTGAAGATACCCCCTAGTGTATGAATTGTCAAATACCACATTCTTCTCAACAATGTGTAGTTGCACAGATGGTTGAAGTGGAAAAAGAGAATCCTAGAGATTCTGGTCAAAAAAATGAGGAGGACATCAATTTACTTATGTCTTAGACGACCTGGAGGAAATAAATTTGGGGCCTGAAAATGCTCCCAAGAAATTTTACATAGGAAAGAAAATAAAGCCAAAGGTAAAAGCAATGCTAATTTCCTTGCTCAAAAAATACATAATTTTTTTTGATTGGTCATACGATGACCTAAAAGCTTACAGGGTGGAATTATTTCAGCATGGAATTCCTCTAAAAGAAAATTCTAAACCTTTTAGGCAAAAGAAAAAACCAATTAATCCTACTTTAGCTCCCAAAATACAAGAGGAGCTGGTAAAGTTGAGAGATGTGGGCATCATAAAAACCATCAGACATTCTTCATGGGTATCCAATTCGGTTCCAGTAAGGAAAAGAATGGTGACATAAGACTGTGTGTTGATTTTAGAAACCTAGATATATCTTCACTAAAGGACAATTATCCATTGTCTAATATGGAAGCCATGTTACAAAAGGTAACTGGTTGTGAATTACTATCAATGATGGATGGCTTTTCAAGTTGCAATAAAGTAAAGGTAAATGAGTCTGAGCAGTATAAGACTACATTTACCACTCCTTGGGGCACTTATGTTTATGTAAAAATTCCTTTTGGTTTAACAAATATAGGTGCCACCTTTCAGAGAACTATAAATGTTACTTTTTTTTTTATTTTGTTGATTTATTTATGGTTGTATATCAAGATGACTTGATTGCTTACTCTAAGAGGGAAGAAGACCATTGTATGCATTTAGAAAATATTTTTCTTAGGTCACTTGAGTATGGGATATCTCTGAATCCGAAGAAATATGCTTTTGGGGTAACTAAATGAAAATTGTTTGGACATATTGTTTCAAAAGGAGTAAGAATAGAACCTGAGAGAGTAATAGCCACAGAAAAAATCCCTCAGCCAAAAAATGTCAAGAGAATTTAGTCATTTTTTGGACAAATATAATTTTTAAGAAGGTTTGTGACAAACTTTGTAGAGATCACAAGACCTATTTCTAAAATGATAAAAAAGGGATAGAAGGTGTTCTTGAGTGAGGAGCCTAGTCAAGCGTTCAAAAGGATTAAAAAAAATATGAAAGAGGATCTAGTTTTAAAGTCCCCAGACTTCTCTAAACCAATGCATATTTTCTCTTTTGCTTGCTTTCATACTATTTTTGTTATGTTGTTACATAAACATGAAGAGGGTTTTGAACAACCTATTGCATTTTTTAGTAAGTCTTTACAAGCTGCAGAGATGAAACATGACATGATTGAGAAACAAGCGTATGCTCTGGTCAAGGTGGTAAAAAACTTTAGGACATAATTACAAGGAGCCACTGTCATAGCATTTGTAACAAGTGTTGTTGTGAAAGATATTTTCACTTAGCAGGAGACTCAGGCAGAAGATGTAGATGGATCAACAGGATCCAAGAATTTAATATTAATGTTTAGATCACCAAATTAGCGAGAGGTCAGGGTCTTGCTAAATTGATGACATAAGCTAATTTGGAGGAAAATTAGATCAATGAAACATAAGTGGTTGATGTTGCACCTACCTGTGATATGCAAACGTGTGGATGGTACAAAAGAATTGTTCAATACTTACAAAATCTGCAATGTCCTGTAGGCATGACTGACAATGACAAAAGGACACTGAAATTGCATTCTATTAAATATGTAATTAATGATAATGATATATGGTGGAGAAACCTGGATGGCGTGCTTCTTAAATGTGTGGATGGGAAGTAGGCACTGGAACTCTTGCAAGAAATACATAATGGGGTGTGTGGGTGTCATTATATGGCAAAGACCATTGCGCACAAGGTTTTAAGAGTAGGATTCTAGTGGCCTACTGTTTTCAAGGATGCTCACAAGTTTGTTAAAAATTGTGGTGCTTGCCAAAGATTTGTTGGAAAGTTGAAGTTTTTGAGAAATTTACCACTTAGGCCTGTGACAGTTCAAGCCCCTTTCCAATAGTGGGGGATTGATTTCATTGGGGAAATACTAGAAAATTCAAGTGGAGGCCACTCCTGAATCCTTGTTTCCAGTAATTATTTCATAAAATAGGTAGAAGAAATACCCACAAAGAAGGAAACAAGAAATGTGGTGGTGGATTTCCTATTGAATAACATTCTTATCATATTTGGAGTTCCTGAGAAGATCATCTCAGGTAATGCTATGTGTTTCAGGTCTGATGAGTTCAAGGATTTTTGTGAAAAAAATGGAATACAAGTTTCTTATTCTTCACCTTACCATCCTCAAGGAAACAATCGAGTTGGTTCTAGCAATAAGAGCTTAATGAAAATCATCAAGAGAATGATAGAGAAGAACAAGAAGGCTTGGGACTCCAAACTGAAATTGGCACTCTGGGCAGATAGAGTGACTATGAAAAAGGCTATAGGTTATTCACCGTTTGGCTTAGTGTATAGCCTAGATGCAAAATTATGACAAAATAACCTACTGAAGATGTATAAGTTCATACATGAATATGATGAAGAGATATGTGATGATATGCAACACATGATAAATAATTTGGTGCAATTGGATGAAACAACGAGCGAAGCTCAGGGTAAAAATATTAAGATGTAGTTGCAAGTTAAGCATCTATATGACAAGAGAGATTCTCCTAGAAAGTTTGAGGTGAATCGTATGGTTTTGGCCTAAAATATGAGAGCTCAAGACAAGGGTAAACATGGAAATTTTGAAGCATTATGGATGGGCCCTTATCTGATAGCTATTGCACATGGGGAGGATTCCTATTTTCTCTAGAGCTTGTCAAGTGAAATTTTTGAATTGCCAGTACATGGATAGTTCTTAAACCCATACTTCTCCTAAGTATGGTATTGTTCCATGTACACTGTAGATGTTTTACATTTTGTATATAGGTGTGTGTTTTTTTTGTTTTTGTACTACCTTGTTTGGGTAGTTCCTTGGTTTTTTGATCCCTTTTGTTTTGACTGGTATGCTTCAACCAAATATTCTTGGACCTCACCATGCCTACAAGAGGCATGCATCCCTAGTTGAAGCCATTGATAGAACCCTTGAATTATTTGTTCCACTTCCAAATTTGTAATGAATTTAGGGTGTTGTGGGTTTTTTGTTTCCTAATGATGTATATGGGGTTTTCGTACCCTTGGAGTCTATATTCTTGGCTTTTGTTTTATTTCTCGGTTGAATCCTTCTGTTGGTCATCTATATTTTAAGACATGAATTTTGGCATCAAAACCTGTTGAGTAACCAACCCTCTGGTCTTGTTTTACTAGTTACTCTAGTTGAAATATTATTTTTAAGTTATCCTAAGTCAGGCTGAGTATTTTCCAAAAATTCATTAGATCCTTTGTAATGTTACCATGGCCTCATTGAGCAAGTTAGGTCCCTCCTAGGGTTAATTTTTTTTTGACATGTGCAGATGTGTGGACCTTCATGTGGTGTTCAATCGATGTAGAAGGATCTAAGTTTTTTCTTGCCTACTTGCTCCATTTTGTCTCTCATTCATTCGGGATCACGAGCAACGAAAATGTGTCCTTGATAATTGGTGGGCCAGATATTCTTTGCTAGGCATACAACTAGTCATTTAAAAGGATCAATGGTGAGAAATTAATGAGGTGGTTGATTTTGGACCATTCCCTACATGCCTGTTTTTTTTTGTTGGTTATTAAAATAACCACATGAGCTAGCAGGCAATTTCCACATATCTTCACTGCAATGGGTCAAAAGATTAGTATTGCTGAATGTCAATGAATCGACAGTTGATTTGTGGGTGATGTGGATCAAATCAAGATCACTCCCCACCATCCCATGTGGGCCCCATCCTTCTTGCCAATTTCCTAATGGGGAATCAAGTATCTTCCAAGTGGAACAAACCTAAAGATGTGGGAGGTAACATGTGCACATATATTACATGTGTCTAATGATCTTTTAATCTGAGCCATTGATACTGTGTGAATAATAAACTTGATGCTAGTTAAGGAATGTGTATGATGAGGCAACAAGATCTAATATCTTATGCTTCCCATCTCCCCATTGATGAAAGTTGCACATGAGTTATGCCTCACAAGGGTAATGGAAAAGGGACACATGGATCATGGCTGAAAAGACAAAGAAATGGTGGAGCCCTCATATTAAAAAATAGTTTCTTCCATGTGGCCTCTTGTCATTTTGTAAATGTTGCTATGCACAGTTGGATCTTTTGTAATAAGCTGATCACATATGGATTGTGGATAAAAATAATTTCTAAAAGAATCAACGGTTGGTAATCAAAACTTAGTTGATGGAAAGCAAGCCGTTCTAGTTCACACGCATGAGCCTTAATAACTAAAAGGAAATTGAGCTACCGAAGTAAGGAATTGCATGATTATTAATATTTATCTTAATAGCCTAATTTAGTATTATGAGTACACTCAATACACTCAAGGAGCTCATGTTGTGGCTGCTCAAAAAAATTTCACGTTGGAACCAGGGTTGTCAACCTATGAGAAAATAGTAGGTCAATTTTTTCTTTTCTTCTGACATTATTGATAAGTTGTGTCTTCTCAAGCTTGCGTCTATTAGGGTTTTTATCTTAGTTCAACTTTAAAAGGTTTGGAATTCATAGAAATGGATTTTTTTAATTATGCATTTGTATAATTCGTGCCAAACCCTCACAAAATATATAAGCTTTGTTTTGCTAAACTGAAAAAACCTGCCTTGTTGTACTTCTTGCATTATGGTCCTTAAAGAAAAAACATCTTTTTCTAAAGGGGAGGCTTTCGTTCCCAAAATACCTCTAAATAAAGACCTTATGGATCAATTACCACCCTCCACTAGTGACAAACCTAAAGGATAGATGATTCCCAAAGGACCTCAAATAGTAGAGGGTCTGTTTGATAGAAGAGGTTCTATCAAAGATGCTAAATTACCCTATACTAGATGGGAATTGTTCTATGGTTGGTTCAAGAAAAGATATATGGGTGTCCCAGTAGGAAACCCTTGGAATTGTGATTTGGGGAATTTTATTGTGCCAAATGTTTATATGGATGTTGACTTGCTGAAGGAAATAGCTGCTAACTATGACCTAGTCACAAGGACTATTAGAACTTATGATGGAAAATAAATTGTTAAGATCATGAAGGAGGAATTGGGTCTTGTTTTCAAGCTTACTAAGTGGAATGATGAAATGCATAAGATTGATGAATATTTTCTTAGACAAGAGTATGAAAAGACTAAGATTTCATTCAGAGTCATTATCTTGCCAAGATTTCTAACAAAAATTGCAAGGCGAAAGATTGCGATAGGATCATATGACAAGGAACCCTTCCCTGTGAACTATTTTGTTCCTTATTTCAAAAGGAATTTCTATTCCATTTGCCAAATAATTGGTTATGATCCTTTCTTTGGAATGCCAATGGCATGGATGTATATGGCTTCCCATATCCAACACCCACAACATTGTGTAGTATATGATATGCAAGATTCTTTCTGAAAGAATGCATAAGGGATTAGTGAAATTAAAGAAGGGTGAATTAGGGGTAAAATTTAGTTGGTACTCACTCGTAAGGAATATGTTTTTATACAAGGGTGCAATGTACTTTGGAAAAATATTTAATGGAAAGAAGAATGGGTGACTTGGATTTTCTCGTGTAGTGTTGGACCACAGTCTTGGACAAGGATGATAGGACATATGATTATGTCACATTTCAAAATTTTTTTGCTTTTGAACTAAAGAGATCTTTGATTGTGAAGTTTCCCAAGAGTTCCTGTTGCTTTACATGATTTCTTGAGACCAAAGGAAAGGAGGCTTGAGATAGGCGTTGATCATAATTGGGGAGATGTTATCTCACTCCCTGATTTCACTGCCATAAGAGTATATGGTTCCAAAGTAGCACCTCACTTGTTGCCAAGGTTTGTGCTAGAAAGAATCGGTTTCCTTGAAGTTATGTGGCAACTAGGAAATGTTGAAAATGAGCCTTTTTTGAATCAAGGAAAGAGAACTTCCTTTCCATCATACACATATTTTTCTAATTTTGTAATGACCAAGGGAGGTTGGAACAATATCCTTCAAGTGCTCAAAGCATACCGCATGTAGAGGACAATTGAAAGGGTTAGGTATGATCCTTAAGGTTTTATGGCTTGGTTGAATGAGAGAAACAAGAGCTACAAATATATTTAAATTTTCCATTATCCAGAAGATATAATAAGGAATATATCAGATAGTGTCAAATAGGAAAACAAGTTAGCAAGGTGGATTGCATTCAATAAGATGCAAAGGAAAATAAAGTAGGAGGAGCCTAATTTTAGGGTCCTCCCAGAGATTGAGGATATAATTCAAAAGGTTGAGCATGTGACAATGAATTTTGATTTAATAGTAGGCCACCTTGAGACTAAAGGGGTAGTTAGTATAGATAAAGGGAAAGATACAATTGTTAAGGAACATAGTGGAGGAGGAATCTCTACTATGGGAGATTAATCTACATCAAGAGCCCCTGAGGAACCAAAAATAATTTTTTTTATAAGAAGAAAGAATAAAGCAAGAAAATATGATGAAGCCTGTGTTCCCACTCACCACGAGGAACACAAACTACCTTCCCCTATGCCACAAGTTCCACCCCTATCTCCATCGAGGTAGGAATAACTTGAAACTATGGATGTTGATTCCCCACTGCCGAGTGAAATACCACCATTGAAGAAACATAAGATAGAGGCCACTAGTTTAGTGGATTGTGATGATTAAGGCTCTAATGATGATGTATGGGTTTCATAACAAGAAATACAAGATAGGGTGCCTACTACATCTATAGTGAGAGTGATAAGTCAATTAGGAAAAAGATTGAGTAATGTTGATCTTAGAGGAATTAATGGAAATGATGATAAGCAGGTTGAGGCATGTACTAAATTTTAAGATGATGAATCATTTGTAAAGAATCAAGCTTTTATGGAGTTTTCCTATAGGGCTAAATGAGATGAGTATGTAAAGAGTCTAGCTATAGAAAGGAGCCTCCATCCAAAAATGCCTAATGTTGCCATTCTAAAAAAGGTGTTATATGAGATGAGAGCTAGATTCCAAGCATGACTACAAAAGAAGGTAGGGAATTGGTAAGAAATAGTGGTATCTTGTTGCTACCAGAGTGGGATTTAGCCTTAGACATAGCTTTTGAAACAATCAAGAAGTGTGATAGACCACTCTATGATACATAAGAAGAAGTTGCACTTACATTACAAGGGTTTTCTTTCAATGAAGAGTGGGAAGCCTTAGCTATATGGTCTCTAGCCCCAAGCACAAGAAAACTAGATATTGTTGAGCCTGCACCAAATTATAGAGGAGGCCTAATAATAAAGAGAGTGTTAGAAAGTTTGGCCTTAGAAGTTGCAAATATGTCAGTTCATGTTGCACAATTCACTAGAGCAACTAAGGAGTCTGTGACTGCCGAGAAGGATAAACTTAGAACTGAATTGAATAATTTGTTGGTCAAGTATGGAGATCTTGAGAGAAATAATATGCAATTACATACAAAAGTAGCATTGTTAGAGGATGTATTACAAAAGTTACAACCTAGAAAACTCAAACAAGATGATGTTGACTCTCCCACTATTGTACAAGAGGACATATCCCCTGAATTTATGACTGATGTAAGTAATTCATGGGAAATTGTGCCATATAATATTGGAAGTGTGCCCATTTCAATAGTAGAACCTAATACATCAAAAGGGTCGTATGTGGAAGAGGAGATTAGAAGGGAATAATTGTTTAGGAAATGAAGTGAGTACAAGGAAAAATGTAAAAATCCCGATAAAGATACTTTTAAGAGCAACATGAGGATTGTCACAAATGGTACTAGAACATCTGAATAGAAAAGTGAATAACAAATTGAATAGTATTTACTATAGTTATTCATCCATGGTTGATGCCATTAAAATGTTTGATATTGACAGAGAAAGAGCCATTCCACTCATGGAAGTCTGGATCCCTAGAAAGAAAGAATTGATGTTGATAGGAATTGGGGTTAAACAAAACCCCAATCCACCTAAAAGGTTTAAGCCTACTGTGGTTCTTGTGAATAAGATTGAGGGATATAGAGGGAATATTAAAGCACTAGAGAACAAAATAAAGGAATTGATAATATCCTTCCATGAATCCCATCATGGCCTTCTTCCATCCATTTTAAGGGATAATGGTAGCATTAAGACTCTATAGGAATGGAGAGGTGAAGTAAACAATGTTTTTTCAGATCAAGCTATAAAAATCTATCAAAAATCTGATATGTACACATTAACAGTAAACATGGATATGTTAATCCATGTGAGACCGTTTTGCTAGACTTTGATAAAGACACTAACTGGATTGATCACCAAGTATGCACCTCATAGGCAGATTGATGAGGTAATGAATTTTTATTGGCCTAATGAAGAAGAATGCCTAGCATGGAAGGGAAGGTACTTGGAGGGAGTGGAGGTTTAGCACTAAGGGTGTCGGGTCAGTGATTTGAATTTTAAAGTCTGCAACCATGATGAATAATAGATAGATGGGAATGCACTACATAGCCTGGATTTAGTACAGATTAGGATTTTGTTAAAGTATGGAGAAATATAGTGCATCTTATTCAAGGATGATTTGGTGACAAGGCTGAAGATTTGGTTTTACATTTTTTCTTTTTCTAGTTTCTTCATGCCTTTACTTCTTTTCACTTTATGTGCGTGGGCACATATTTTGAGGTAACTATTTAGTTGAACCCATTTTTGAAATTTGAACCTGATCTCCAACAACTAATGAAGACTACATTCATTTCTTCACATGTATCCCACCTCTTGGGAGTGCTTTGTGAATTGAATGAAGGAATCTTTGATATGGCGGTCCGATTGGGTTTTGACATTTGTAATTTCTAGCCCGAGGCTTGTTTTGCTCCTTTTTCTATAAGAAGGAATTCAGGGCCAGAAATTATGGGGTTTGTTGTCTTATACAATTGATGCTATGAATTGTAAGAGGAATACTAAGCATGTTTTATAGTTTATGGTCTTAATTTTTAGGGTTCAAAATAATATATGTAGTCTGGATAACAACATAGCAAACTATATATAGAGAAATACCAATTTCATGGCCATTGTCTCTCCTTGTGTTCGTTTTATGAGTTATGAATGAAAGTAATCTAGGATTCCTTTCATTTGTCTCATTTTTCGCTAGTGGATGTTTAATTTTATTCTTGCTTATTCCTTCAATTAATTAATATAAATGCTTGGATGAGATTTCTAACTCATAAAAAATCAAGTGCTAGGATATTGATAAGTAGCATTAGTCATGAATCTAATAGGGGAATGTTCTAATGTAGTATCTCTTGAAATTGTATGTTGCTAGTGGTAAATTTTTATCTGATTATATAGGTTGATTATGACTCTGTGCTCAGGATGAAGACACTGGTTCATGTAAAGTATTCATGATTCAATTTATGTGTTGATTCGTCAACTAATCACTTTTAATTTACAAACTACTATATGGATACCATTGTAGGTGTTTCATGTTGATGTTATACCTTCTCACGATCTAAGTGTAATAAATTAATGAATGAGCTACCAGCTTGTTTAAGTTGTTAGGATCTTGAGAAATTTTTTTGAGAAGTATCTATTATTAACGATATGTTTGATTACAATTGTATGAAGTCATAAGCATATATTGTGGGAAAACCCTCCCAGGTTTTACAGAGCCCAAAGTTTAGGAGTAGAATTTTTGTAGCTTCCACTCGTTCGTTGGCCAATCCCTTTGGAGTATTGATTATTGGAAACGGTAAAATCCATAGGTATTTCAGGAGATAAGTTTTTTTCTTAAAAAATAAGCAACAAAATGCATCGAATGAAAAAACTATTGTGAAGAATCTAATGGATGCTTATGATAGTGTGGGTAAGACCTCATGCTCAAAGGATAGTAATGTCACCCGATGTGTCATTACATTGAATTTGGTAAGTAGTCAAACAAAGATAGCTCATCTCATTATAAAGGTGAGTGAAAAAATGAGAATTAGTAGAAAACGTTTATGAAGAGCCATTCAAAGGCGACAAATAATTGAGGGCACTGATTCAAATGAATTATGGGCATTCTTGGGGAGACTACCATGAAAAGATAAAAATTTGTTGAAGCATTGAGAACACTAATTGAAGACTATCGGAAGAATAACACAATGCCATCTTCGAATCAAAGGGATGTGGTAAGAAGGAGAATCGAGAGTTGAAACTATGAGCCACATCCAAAGCATTTTTTGGGTATAAGTCAAACCCAATTTTTTCATAAATTTCAACAGGATTATCCTCAAATTAGTATTTCTCAAAGATATTTTAAAATTATTAAACCTTTTAATGTCAATATAAATCAAACATGCACTACTTATTGTTTTAGACTACATATTGAATTCTCTAACCATTATGATGTTTATCGTTCTATACTTTAGATTTGCATACTAATGATGTTTTGCAGGATTGTGGCATAGAAGCCCCACCAACATCATCAAGAGAGTTCTTATCAAAAAAATTATGTGAAATAGAGGATGGCCAAATATTCTACAAGAAAACATGCTTGGATGGTTCATGTGAGAATTGCGGTGGATTGCATTGTATGCCAGTATGTCAACATATGGAAAGCACAGATGAGGTGGGACAAAAACTAGTAGAGTTCAGGAAGTAAAAGTAGTGGCATACATTACAAAAGATGGGTCTCAAGAAAAAATGTGTGATTTGGTTATTTAGAAGATTCCAGTGTATCAGTTTATGTCCATGTTTCATGACAATATAGTGTTTGAGTATGCAAGGAATGCCCATAGAGCCCGATGGTTGGACACACAATTCAAGCTATCTAAGGACACCTTTCTAGTTGGCAGCATAGTATCAATTGTTGACATTATAGAGAACTACACTCTACAACCACAATGTGAGGTGTAGTCATAGTATTACAACTCCACACATGTTTAAATATTTGTGCACATATCATTCATTCATGCAGATGATAGTACAGAGGACCAAAGGAAGGTATTGAGGGAGTATCACTTTTATATTAGTGATGATCACACACATTCTCTAGAGTTCATGCAAGGTTTCTTCTAGATGTTCTATAGTGATTTGGCTTAAAGGGGCATAGCATACAATCAACATATAATATGTTCAGATAACTATGCAACATAGTTCAAGAACTCACATATGTTCTATTGGTTGAGCAGGATGCATGTCATTAGAGGTGTTTAGCATATGTGGAACTTTTGTGAGGCTAGGCATGGAAAGGGGGAGCATGATGGTGCAAGAGCATGCATGAAAAGAGCATTGGCAAGAGAAGAGTTAAAGTATAAAGATAGTGCAAAGTTTACAGATGCAAGATCAATCGTTGAGTGGTGCAATGCTTTGATGGGTCTAGGTAATGAAGGTACATCTTCAGTTCATATATTTTTTTCGTTGATGGATGGTACTAACATTACACCATATGAGGATTATTGTACACTAATACGATCAAGTGAGCTACACTCTTTCCTTAGCTCAGATGCAGGTTCATGGAGTATCAATACACGGAAGATGGCATGCTTTTTTTCTTCATGTACAATGTAAGCCTGCAATGATTGTGAGTTAGGGGATTGGGTTGACAAATGGTTGACAAGTTATCTTATCCCACTTCACACATATTGCCCTCCGACGACATTGGAACTAAGACAGATGTAATTATTGGTCGACTTTGACCATGTATCAGATCTAGTTCAACCAAGTAATATATCTAATTGCTTAGTTTTTGAAATTCCTATTGTTATCTTACTTTGTAGTGTATTCATAATGTTGATTAATTTCAAGAGATTGGCTGCACATATCAATGTAGGGCATGTTTATGCAGTTATTGCAGATGAAGAAAATGAAGAGGGAAAAAACTATTACTTATGTTATTATGTTGAGGACAAAAATAAATTGGAGGCCCCGGTTATAGATGGAAAAAACATCAAATACCCTACAGGCTCAGTTGTTGTTATGGGAACGTGGCTTAGAAGGTACCCACATAAGAGTGTTAAATATTGGTTGTTTTAGGACTTTTACATGCATCATAAGATTCTTCATTACTCGAACCTTGTCGTGGCATCCAATGTTTGTTTGACCAAATATGGGGGTAGACCTTTGAACAAGACCTTGTGGAAGGTCCGTGAGTCTGACCATGAGGTAATACTTGACACAATAAAGAGTAGAGAAGACCTAGATGGTTTGTTGGATTAATTTGTAAGTATGCACATTGGTTCTTATTAATTTATACTTGTATACACATTAATTTGTTTGATGCCAATGCTATCATCTTCTTTTACTTTGCCTATTTGTAAGTAACCTACTAAAAATTGATTAGTGTCCCTTGTTGTGCAATTTTTGGACACATGCCCCACTAGAGGTGGGGACCCTCTTTTTTCTTTTGCATCTCTACTCGTTGGCTTTGTCAATTTTTAGTTTTGCTCTTCTTGGGAGGTTATTTTGGGATTAATTCAAGACTTGGTTTGATGAAGGGAAAATTCTGAGGCTTTGGGGGCTCTTCGCTTGTCTTGGAAATTGGAAATGGGTATTTTTGAAGTGAATTTTCAATGTTGTGTGTAAATATTTTTGCACCAATGGATAAAAGATGAAAAATTAGGTCAAGTTTCTTTTTGAACTTTTTGAAAATTCCTTCTAGAAAAAAAGTTATGAGGTTTAGGGGATTTTGACCTTGCTTGGAATTTTGGGATTTTCCTCCCTGGGTGGAAATCCCTGAAATTCCTTCGGTCCCTCAAAATTTGGAAATTTCTAGACCCCTCAAAACCAATTTTTTCCAAAATAGAAATTTCCTTTTTGGAAATTTCCTCCTCCTCAAAACTCGAAATTTTCCAAAAATGGATTTTTTTAAATGGAAATTTTTCCCGAAATGCATTTTTTTCAAAAATGAAAAATCTTTGAAAATGGAAAATTTTCGAAAATGGAAAGTTTCCTTAAAAACATGTAAGTAATAAAAAAATCAAAATGAGGACTTGCATATGGATTTGTGCCAAGAGGGAAAATCTGGAAAAAGTTCAACTCAAATATTAAAGTGGGGCTTGCATAATAATTTGTGCCACCAGTTGTATACCAATTGGAGAGGTGCATTTAACAAGGAAAGACATGTGAAGCTATATTTATTCTCCAATGAGGATTTTCTCAAAATTGATGTCATTGGGCCATAATGCAATTGAATGAAATTGATTGGATGATGATGTACAATGAACTCCCAAATTAAATGTAATAGCTGGATGCTTCTAGAAGTGTAATTTATGCCATTGGATGAATTAAATCTTGGCCATTGATTCAAAATGTAATTTTCTATAAAAGGCCAGTGCCTTCTCATTTGTAAGAGGTTAGACCGGGTTAGAAGAGCTGATTAGAAGCTATAGAAGGCCATAATTGGAAAGTAGATTTCAGAAATTAGCTGTAGGAGAGGAGAGAGATTGAAAATTATTATGTAATGCTGGAGAAGTAATGCAATTGAGTTGTTGATTTGACAAAATTTGTATTTATTTTTGACAATTTATGGTTTCTTATTTTCAATTCTCAATGTTAGATGTTAGTTTTTAGTTCTTTCATGTCAATGGTGAAATTTTAATTATGTTGATCGATCTCCGGTCCATAATTTTAACAATTTTCTGTGTAAAGTTAGTCTGGGCCTTATTTTGTGCTAAGTTCAACTGTGGATACTTGTTTACATTGCACCATTTACTGGGTATGTGGATGAATGTTCATAGTCTAAAAATCTTCAGTTTCTTTAGAAGATTGCACCATTTCTGTAGAGTTGTGGGCTTGTCTTTGATCAAGCAGAGATTGGTTTTATTGGGGATATGTCCATTCACAACATTCATCATTGTTGTGATTGATCTTAGGGGCTAGTTTAGAATCTCTCTGAAACCCTTATCTCTTTTGCTGTTTATTTTGAATCTGGGTTAGTTTTAGGATTAAAAACATCACCATATTGTTGCATCTGATGAAAGTACACTTCCAACATTGTTCATTTGTAAGGCCCCTTGTGATTACCAACATTTCACATTTTATCACTGAGTTGTTTTATTGCATTGTCAAGACCTAACATTAGAGACCTTGGGATTATCTCTTTTCCAATAAAGATTGACCTTTCAAGAGAGATAGAATATCATATTCTATTTGAGTTGTTGTGTAGAAAACACCATCAACATCCCCTTGCAGAAAAATGTAGATTTATGAGCCATCCAAGAGAATCTCAGCTAGAAAAGAAATGTAACATCCTTATTTTGATGATCTTGAAAAATCTCAAATATGATTTTAAGCCATTACAAAGGTGTGTGTGAAGCTTTGTGAGATAATTTAAAGTTATTCATTCAAAGTTAACCTTATCATGAGCACCTATGATGTAGACATTATAAGAGCATCTCAAATTTTGAGTTATTCTATTCATGAGAGGTGTTGTGTGCAATAGGTATTTTGGAACTCCCAGTGAAGATGTATGACCAAGAGTGACTAAGTTGAGAGACTGACATGCCTATCCACAATGGAAGCATCAAGATTTATGCCTTGTTGTTCTCGAGTTGGAACCAAATGGTGTGAATTTGTTGTCTGTAAGTGCCTTCCATCTATTTTCATTTCATTTCCATTTTGGATGCTCTTTCTTTTTCTTCTTTTACTTTTCTTATTTGTAAGTAAAATAATAAAAATTTATTGGTCTCTCCTTGTCGAAAATGATGATTTATGAGCCATTGAAGAGAATCTCAGCCAAAAAAGCAATGCAACATCCTTATTTTGATGATCTTGAAAATTCTCAATTTTGATTTGAAGCCATTATAAAAGAGCGTGTGAAGCTAGCAAGAGAATCTCAAGTTACTCATTTTAAGTTACTCATCATGAGAACCTATGATGTAGAAATTGTATAAGTACCTAAGGCATTGTAATGAGATTTACTCAAATATTGAAATTTGGTGCAGGGGCACCAAGGTTATTGAGCAAATTTGGTTCATGGAAGTCTTAAGTTAGTTTTGTGTTTTGAGTTTTGTCAATTTAATAAGGTCATATTAGACCAATTTATAATGTAATAAATCATGTTAGTTGGTTTTGGGGTCATTTTGGAGTTCATGTTGCATATTTTTTGAAATGATGTAAAATTGCAAAAATTGAAAAGTTGTCAATGTGAAAAAGTGCAAAAAAATGTAAACTTGAAGAAGCCCAATGGTAATTGGTATTAAAAGGGTAGT
Source organism: Sequoiadendron giganteum (assembly GCA_007115665.2). Classification (NCBI taxonomy): domain Eukaryota; kingdom Viridiplantae; phylum Streptophyta; class Pinopsida; order Cupressales; family Cupressaceae; genus Sequoiadendron; species Sequoiadendron giganteum. The sequence goes on along the minus strand of CM021103.1, from coordinate 355,234,600 downwards.
TAAAGTCATTTTAACAGGTTGGTTAAGGTTTAAATATGTTGGGAAATCAAAGGAAGAGGTTGTTGAAGGTTTTTGTGAAGGAAAAACAATAAAATCCCCTGATTTCTCTTGTAATTCTGTGTTTCATTGAATTTTTCTGTTGTAGACTATTATACTTAGCCGCACAAAAGTATTATGTCCTGCAATATTTTAAAATTGGTAGAGATAGGTGTTAGATGCATTTTTGATTTGGATTAAAGGAAGCTCATTAAGTTTTAATAATTTTATTGTAAAATTATTGATTGCGGGTCTGTACAACCAACCATAAGGGTTTGAAGACTAAAAATGAATAAATGAGTCATTCCACCTATTGTTTCTCTTTGTGGCTCAGTGGAATGAGTCCAAAATGGTAGGATTAGATGTAGGAATAAGATTTACGAGTAGGGGAGATGTTTAGGAGTGTTTTTGGTTGCTATCTTAGAGGAAATTGGGTGAATTTTGGCTTTAAAATGGAGTTTCGATGTTGGGTTTTGGTGAAATTGCATTAGGAAAGATTGGGAGATGATTGATTTGGCATGAGTAGGCACATATTGAAGTGTTTGAAGCTTTTTAAGGGTAGGGAAGGTGAGTTGAGTGCCTGGGAATGATGCCCTAATTGTCAAATTGTGTATTTTGAGTAAAATTTGATGGTTAGAGGAGGGAAGTTGTAGAAACTCTTTGGGCTGTAGATTTTGATGAACCTTCAAGCATTTTAAGACATAAATAAAGGTGTTTGAGGCCTTGGTTGGCTATGTAGAAGCCTAGAATAGTGTTTTTCAATAAACCCCTATGGAATGGCATAAAGTGAGGGTTTCATTTTTTGGTGTCATAGGAAATGATTCTTTGATCAAAAGTTGTGGATTTTGAGGTTTTGTGGACTAGTAAGTGACTTTCCATGAATATTTAGGGTTGGAAAGTAATTTGAGTGGGTGATTCTTTGTTAAAGTGACCTAATCAAGGTCTAGGACAATGTAGCTGCATGATTTTGGAGAAGGTGGTCCAAAGTGACCTATATTGCTTTTGAGATATGATTTGTAAGATGTTAAAGGGTGTCTAAAAATACAATTGGTTAGTGGGTTTGAGATTGGATCTAAGATTTTGGTCTAGAAACTAGGTTTGTAGACCTACAAGGGATTTTGAGTGAATTTGTGAAGAGTTGGAGAGATAGGTTTACAAGGGTTGAAAAGTTGTTTCTAAAGGCTTGAATTGTGATTTTAGGTTGATTTCCTCCCTACTCTACATCAAAATTTATTTCTTCCCTCAAACATTTGTAATTCAAGCAACACAATCCCTTAACAATCCAAATTGCAAAAGGAAAACAATATTTGATGGCCTGTTACTTGGATATCATGTTGGTTATAGACATTTTGTTCAAGGAATCAAGATCATATAGGGCACCTCTACAATAACCTCTCTCTGTTTTTGTTATCTCAGAGTCATTTTCTATGGTGTCCAATTTTGACTTGATGGAAAAAGTGTCAATTACAAGCAATATAAAGCTGCAAAGTGGTGCAAATTTTGTTCTGCAACTTGTGTGACCAAAAAAACTATTCCAACACATTTGAATAGGTATTTATATGCTAGGAATGGTCTTGTTTCACACCCAGACATGCATAATCGCTCTGAGCTACATTCAACCAGATCGATCCCTTAAGAGTCCAAAGTATAAAATGGCTACAAAATTTAGCATGTTGTTACTCAGATACCGTGACACTTAGAAACTTATCATCTAACCCTATGGGATCACATTGGGCCCCTCTACAATAACCTTTGTTGGTTTTTTCTATCCCGTGGTGGAAAATTTTCACCTGGGGAAAAAGTTGTTAAATACAAGTAGTTGAAAGTTGCAAAGTGGCAAAAATTTTGTTCTGCAACTCATGTGACCAAAAAAACTATTCCAATGTGTCTGAATAGGTATGTTTATTCTAGGAATGGTCCTCTTTCACACCCAAACATGCAAAATTGCTTCAAGCTATGTTCAACCAGATCAATCCCTTAAGAGTCCAAAGTACAAAATGGCCGCAAACTTTAACATGTTGTTACTTAGATATTGTAACACTTAGAAACTTATCATCTGATCCTATGGGATCATGTTGTTCCCCTCTACAGTAACATCTCTCAATTTTTTCTAGGCATTTTCCCGTGGTGGCGAATTTTTACTTGGGAAAAAAGTTATCAAATGTAAGTAGTTGAAAGTTGCAAAGTGGTGCAACTTTCATTCTGCAACTTGTGTGACCAAATAGACTGTTTCAACACATCTGGATGAGCACACTTATGTTAGGAATGGTATTCTTTCACACCCAACACATGGAATCACTTCAAGTTACGTTCAACTAGCTCGATCACTTAAGGGTCCAAAGTGAAAAAGAGAAGCAATCTTTGATGGGCTATTACTTGAAAACCATGATGCTTACAAACTCTCCATCTGAGCCTACAAGATCATGTTGGGCCCTTCTACAATAACCTCTCTCGTTTTTTGTTATCTTGGAGCCATTTTTGCATGGTGTCTAGTTTTCACTTGATGGAAAAAGTGTCAAATACAAGTAGTGTAAAGTTGCAAAGTGGTGCAACTTTCGTTTTGCAATTCTTGTGACCAAACAAACTACTCAAATGCATCCCGATAGGTATGTTTACGCTAGGCATGGTCCTCTTTCACACTGAAACACTACTACATGTACTATGAATATTATGTTTAGCAAGTTTTGTGAAGATTATGTATCATTTGCTTAATTGAGTTGTTCCAATCAAAGGATTAAATATATTGGAATTTTTTTATGAATCATTTCATGGAATACCAATTGAAAACATGTTTTTTTCTTTTAGGTAAAACATTTCATGGAACTCTTTGGATTAAACTGAATCAAGATATGTAAGAACAAGGGAGCATTAGGAAATACATTTCTCAAGGATCTTAAATAAGTCTTCTTGGTGTAGGGGCACCAAATGCATTTTGTGTTAATGTTGTCAAATGAGGTCTTTTGATAGTTTTAGTGTGTTTGAGATTTTTTAAATTCAATAAGGTCCTAATAGACTATCTAATAGGTAATTAGGAGTCATTGAGTTTATATTGTCACTTTTTTGCAAAATTGTCAAAAGTGCAATATTGAAAAGTTGTGAAAGTGGAAAGAAAATATAAAATTGAGGAAGCCCAACGGTCATGGGCATTCAAAGGGAAGTTAGAACAGTTGTAATAGGTTTCTTAAGGTTTAAAATATGTTGGAAACTTTATGGATGAAGGTTGTTGGAGGTTTTATGAAAGATTGAATAATAAAGCTCTTGTTTTCATTGAAATTTTGCATCTTTTCTATTGAATATTGTTGTTGTAGAGTAGTTGTACGACTTGTACAGACTGATGGTGACTCCAAATTGATTTGAATTTTTTTTTAGTGTCATATCTATCATTTTTATTGAGTTTGAGGTGTTCCCATTGGGGTTTTAGAATCTTATTGATTTTTCCCTGTAGGCAGGTCCGAAACTCCAATTTTAAGGTTTTGAAGACATAAAAATGTGATTATGGCCCATTCCACTGACTGTAACTCCTATAGCTAAGTGGAATGGCCCAATATGTTAGGATTTAGTTGATTGAATGGTTTTGGGAGTAGAAGAGGTAATTTGGGGGTTTGGGCATGATGCCCTAGTTGTCAAATTTGAATGTTTTGAGTGAAATTTGATGATTAAAGCTGGGTAGGTGAGGAAAAATCTTGGGGCAGAAAATTATGGTGATAGATTAATCACGCGCAAGCCATTTGAAGAATTTTTGATGCATTGGTGAAGTGTAAAAAAGTTGAGAATTTGGATTTTCAGTAAACCCCTTTGTAACTTGCTAAAAATGAGGGTTTTGCATAAAGAGGACTTAGTGAGTGGTTCACTAGATAAAAGTTGTAGATTTGGTCATTTTATAGATTGGTTAATGATTTCCCATAGGTATTTTGGGCTGGCATATTGTTTATAGGAGAGTTGATTTGTAAATTAGGCCTATTTGGCTTAAGGGGACAACATAGAAGCATTAGCTTGAGGGATTTGTTCCAAAAGAGTTATATGAAAATTTGAGATATGTTTTGGTATACCTTAAAGGGTGTCTAAAAATATAATTGGTTAATGGGTTTGAGAGTGGAGTTGTGAGATAGGTCTAAGAAACTAGGTCTATAGACCTATAAGGAAAATAGTGAAGTTGTGAAGGGAACCACCCTAGTTAGGGTTTTGGAGATTGAAGGCTTGTTGAAATCAGTTAAATTTGTGATTGGTAATTGAAGGCCTCTCTGCTCTGCATCACTTCTCTCCCATTGCAATTTTGGGTGGATTATTACTTTTAAAGTATTAGGAATGCTTTGCCTATTTTTTAGTTGGAAGTTGCCATTCTAGAAGGATTATCTCTTGATATTTTTTATACTCATTCTTAATCAATTTTCAAGTTAATAATTAGTGCATTTATTTACAGTTAATCTTTTCTTTTCAATTTGTGCAATTTTGGAATTTATAACTCTACTAGTATTCATAGAAATATTGAAGTTGTTTAACATCGACTAATAAATTTGTTTAACATCAATCAATTAATACTCAAGACAAACCAAGAAGGAAAATAATGATCAATGCAAGGACTAACCAATTAATAACTACACATGTGAATAAGTCAAGCATGTACATGTGAATAAGGGAAGCACAAGTACTCAAAAACACGTAAGCCTTGAAGTATACACATGAATACGTAGTATACACAAATTAATACAAAGTATATACATGAATACAAGGTATATGCATGAAAACATGTAAGTCACAAAGTATACATTAGAATACACGTAAGTCACAAAGTATACATTGGAATACACATAAGTCACAAAGTATACATGTAAGTTGTAAAGTATACAATTGAATACACATAACTCATATCTATTGAACCATGAATTTATAATGAAAATATGGATACGATCAATAAAAAAGATTTGTATTAACCAAATATCCATGTAGGCATACATCAATATATGTCGATATAAGTATAAAATATAGGTACAAAATAGCCATATAGGATTATGAGAATTCCATATAGGCATACAATGTCAAATATATCCAATACAAAATATGTATAAAAATTCTATATAGGCATACAACAAAGGGCTCTAGAATCAAAATTCATCACTCTCCATCCCCTCGAAATAAACTATTTCCCTTTGCTTGTCGATCAGATGGTGATACATCTATCGCTCATTTATGCTACAGTCAAGGAGTGCTCCTGGTGCTCCTCCTAGTGTTTAGTTCTTGGTGAAGTCTTATCTATTACAATAAGAAGTAAATACATTAATATATAAAAATTACATTAAAAAAATGATAAATTTAACAAAATAATCACTTACCACCATTTGATGATCACTCTCCATGAGGGAAATACTCAAATGCCCATGCTGAGGCATGCTAAAGTCCTGTATAAACCATCCAAATAGAAATTAAATTGTGAATCAATAATGGTTTTATTTTTCACTAACATCTATAACAATGAATGCAAATTGAAATTTAGTAATTTTCCTCATACCTCCCCTTTCAGAGCCATCGAGGATTCTATAGTAGATGAAACATCGATGCCCATTGCCATCTAAACATTCAGAGGTGTTTTCACTTCCAACATCTGAAAATAAAACAACAAATTATTCAATCATGAAAACTACAATAGCGATCCACGTCATGAATTATAATGTATGAGATAATGAACAAAAATTTGAGTACTTATTAAACTATATATTTTTGACTATCATGCTTACTATTTTCCCTATCCATATCTTGTTCGAAAGAATGTGTTTTTAGGCTTTTACCCATAGCAGCAAGCTGGTGAACCATTTGATAAAATGCTTTCGTAGACATGTACGATAACTATGTTGGCATAGAGAATGCAGCAAACTATTTGAAAAAATTGCTCAAATAAATGGGGTCTCATGGTGATGGAATTCCATTACAAACAAATGCACGTCATGGAATTCCATCACCATAAGACCACATTTATTTTAGGAATTTTTTCAAATAGTTCATTTCCTTCTCTATGGTATTATTGCTTACTATTATGTTTTGATAGAATTTTTTCCAAGAATCCATAGTTTGTTAGAAAGCACCTATTTTAGGATTTTAGCCATAGTAGCAAAGAAGTGAGTAGTTTGATAAAATGCTTTAGTACACATGTATGGAAAATGTGGTATCATAGAAAATGTGGTGATTTTTTTGAAGAAATGCCTCGAAGAAAGTCCATTCCATCACCATGAGACCGTATTTCTTCGAGGAATTTTTTCAAACTACTAACTGCCTTGTCTATGCTATTGCTTACTATTATTCTTTGATAGATTTTTTCCAAGCATCCATAGTTTTTTGGAAAGCACCTTTTTTAAGCTTTTATCCATAGTAGTGAGGAAATGAACTGTTTGATAAAATGCTTTGGTAGACATGTATGGAAAATGTGGTAGCATAGAAAAGGCGGTGAGCTATTTGAAAAAGTGCCTTAAAAAAATTGGGTCTCATGGTGATGGACATCACCACCAGACTGCATTTCTTTGAGGCATTTTTTCAAACAACTCTTTTCCTTGTCTATGCTATTGCTTATTATTATTCTTTCATATATTCCTTCCAAGCATCCATAGCATAGAAAAGGTAGTGAACTGTTTGAGAAGATGCCTCAGTAAAAAGTGGTCTCATGGAATGCCATGACAAGAAAATGCAATTGGAAGCTGCTCCTACTCATTACTTATGTTATGTGAAGTAATTGCATAACTGCTTCTATTGAATTTCTAAACAACTATATTTTAGTTGAAATTTTGTCATCTATCAACATGTAGTTATTAGTTATGGAATGTGAAGTAATGCTTTGAGTTTGAAAGTTTTGCAATGCAACACAATCAACGATATGAATATAAACTACACAAATCTATTAAGTAAATTTCATTAGTTAAACTCTTTATTCTATTACTTGAGTGTAGGTTTGACTAAATCCAATGGCACTGGGAGGAGTTCCCTCGAAACCTCCAATATTAGCCTATTCAACATCCAAAATCACATATTAAAATACCATTCATAAGAAAATGCTATTAACATGTAATCAATTTATAATTTTTTACTAGTTACATACCTTAATGGTATGTGCAATGGAGAAATAAGTAGGTGTAGGTCTGGTGTATCCAGTATCAACACTATGACCCTGCAATTTTATTAAAATCATAAAACTAAATTAGTTAATCTTGCATTTCAAAATCAAAATTTAATAAATTAAATTCAATGAACATGATAACTTTTACCTGAGTATCAATGCCATAGGCCTCATGCAAAATGTCATCTACCCTTTCCATCTCCATACATGTAGATGGATCCTATGTAGTAGCCTCCTGAGTGTCAGTGGGGTCATATGAAAAAGTTACCCCATAAGATTGACACAAATGGGATCAAAGCCCACCACTCAAAGACTCCTTTGGATGGCACTGTAGAATAAGGCCGGCATGATGGATGACACTTTGGGTAAAAGAGCTAATGGCCTATAGGGTCTCTACATCGACACTCTCCTTCTTGACATAATGGATAATGATTTACTCATGAGGCGGACTAGTGAGAGGTCATCTCCCTTATTGTGTAGGATCTTGTTGTGCACCAAGTCTATCTTGTGCTGACCTCCCACCTCTCCCCTAGAAGTCCCTCATACCAAAATAATTTGGGATTTTGTTCAAGATGAACTCACAGTATAGTTTCCTAAGGAAATACTATGGGACTTCACAATTGTTGCATGGTGGCTAATAAAAAACCATGTACCACCTATCCCCAAAAAATCTCCTAATCTATTGGTGGTGGAACCAATGAATATGGAAACTCTTCCCATTGAGGGTAAGATTTGCATTTGACCATGGGTCAGTGAATAATGAGCATAAATCACCTTTTGTAATATTTAAATCTTTTACTACTTTATATGATAATTTATCTTGGTAATAAGCTCTAGCTTCATGCCTCCTATCCTACCAACCAGTTAATTGTTTACTGATTGAATCTACATGTTTTAACATTTCTTTCAGTGAAGTTTTCAGGTTCATTCTTTCCATGGTTGAACCATTTGGATCATTCAACCTCCTGATTAAATTATGAATTTATTTTTTACTGTTCTCAATGTCACTCATTAAGTTTTGCTAAGTGCCAGGAAGATGTTGAGGGATTAGTGGAGGAGATTGAGGTCGTGGTTGATTAAATTGAGGATTTTTTTGTTGTTGTTGTTGAGAATTTTATTCCCCTTGTTGTTGATGTTCTTGTTGAGGATTTTGAGGAGGGTTTGCAGGTTGATTAATATCTCCTACAAATTCAAAAAATAAATATAAAAAAGAACCTAAAACTAAAATTCAAAACAAAAAATAGATAATCCTTACCTCACAGACCTCCTCATTCACAAGGTGGCATCCTCTCAATGAAACAACAAGAATTGATGAATAATTTTTTAAAGTAGCTCCTCGTAGAATGCGAGTTCGAAAAAATTGGAGTTTTGGCCACGGGTAAGAAAAAAACACAGTGACAAGTTAAAATGAATTCATTTTTTTTTCTTTTAATAGGTCATAATGCAAGTGCGTTATAACATGCTCATGTTATGGGATTGTTGTGGTCAAGCCTCAGGCTTGGCACACCAAGCCATAACATGAGTGCATTATAATGCACTCAAGTTGTAACATGCTCACATTATGAGCTTTCAAAACTTTTTTAAAAAGTTGGTCACAAATTGGCTACCCATCTTTTTCCACCTGCCCATATGGATTGTGAGGCCTAGCCTAAGGATTAGAAGCATCTAGCATACTGCCAATAGACTAGATGGTTGATTGGTCACTCTGACTCTCGTTCAGAGAGGTATCTTCTTGACAAGGTATGTAGGTAGTTTGGAGAGAGACAAGGTCGCTTTCTAGACACCTATGAGGCTCAGTTTGGTTTGATCACCAGAGAGGTTCAAGTATGGGGTTTGTAGGTTAATTGAGATGCTTCTATTACTACATTCAAATATCTTTCCCTAGTCAGATGGTGTTGGCCAATTGGTTTAGCAGATTCAGGTACCACTCTTGATTTTGATCAGTGGTGGGAACAACGTGGTTCTATGAGATTTACAAGTCTTGGCAGTGATCTTGTAGTGGGTAGAGCAAGAATCACATGTCAGTGAGGATAGAGATAATGTATCAAAATTCTAGCAGAGCATCTTGGTAGGGCTCGATAGGATGGTGTCCTATTTGGATAGGGGATTAGATGTAGCAAGATTAGGGACATGTTCTAAGCCCTCCTCTACCACCTGGGGATGAAGGTGCTCAATTAGTTGTAGAGATAGGGAAATGATAGGCCATAGAGGCACATATTGTCACTCTCACTATAGAGCAAGATGGTCTTAAAGTAAAGTGAGATACAAAGATTGGGTGTCATCTCATTTCTAAGACATAGTTACAAGACGTTACCAGTGAGAGGGATAGTCTGAGGATAGAGTGTGATAGTCTTCACACTGAGTGGGATCAATTATTACAGAGGGCTACATATTACCAGACTCTATATCAGCTTTTGTTCCTCGAGCACATCAACGACCAAGATTTAGAGAGCCTAGTGTTATGGATGGTGGTGTTGAGTTAGGTGGGAAATATATTAGACAACTAGATCCAGATGGTGGTCGGTAGCTTGGTCTATAGAGTCCTCATTTTCTTTTCAGGTAGTGGTGATCTTTATGATGCTATTATTTAGAGACTGTGTAGATATTATTTTGTATATCAATTCATCAGCCTAGTTGAGGCCTCATATATATGTATTATTTTTTATTATCTTATCACACTTGTTTCCATGATGATGGCGTACTATGAAATTCTCCTTTTTTGATGATGATATATATATGAGATATAAATTCTTCGATTCAACTTCACTATGTGTTTATGTTATGATTATAGATGACAATGTATGATGATGTATGTTTATATACGATTTTTTACTTTTATGATGTATTCATTTGATGTGGATGAATGGATCATATATTGTTTCATATGATGTTTTATTATGGATGATCGATATGGATGATATATGATGGATGTATGTTGTCTATTCATGATACATGATGTTTTCATTGGTTTATTATCATCATGATATGTATTCACGACATTGTGTATGTAGGATGGGGATGGTACTAATGATATTGTGATGCAGGATGGATGTTAGTTAGAAGAACTATTTGATGATGGATAGAAATTTGATATTGTTAGTACTGATGAGTATTTATTTCACTTTGCTTGGAGGCTTCACATTTTGAATAATCCTATTTGATATAGCAAACAAATAGGATGCATCAAGGTGACTTTGTATCCATTATGTGGACTTTGACTCAACATATAAAGAATATTATTTCTCATACTAGACATACACAAACTTTGTTTAAAATATATAGTTGAGCTGTATTAAAACCTTTTAGACTAGTTACACAGAGAGATATAGAATACCTAACATGCACCTGCTACATGAATTGTTTCAAAAAACTTCCATACACTTTATAAATCAAGTATTTGCCATGGTAGTATCACAAAAACATTTTACAAATAATAAAATGAAATGATGCCCAATTTCCCCCATTCATTCTTCTCTAAATCCTTATAGACATCCTCAAGAGATCTTGGGAATGATTCAATAAAATAAATCACAAAGATAAGACTATAAAAATATAAAACAAAGTCACAGTATCACTTTCCATATCTGTTTGTGGTGGGGCTATTATCTGGTGTTGATCATGTCCATCGTAGGAATGGATCCGTTGAGGCATATCTCAAGATGTTGTTGGTGACTTTTCAAACAGATAGGTAGTTAATACTTTGGCCTTGTTTTAGTTTGTTTTTAATCAAAGCTTTGCAATTGTTTGCTTGAAAGTTCTAGCTCTTGGTGTTTTCCCTATTTTTTTGTTTGTTTTTGTTAAAGGGTGAAGATGACAATTTGTTTATTATGGGTGAAAAGTTTATTTACAAATTGTGATGATTGAGTAGGAATTTATTTGATTATTTTTTGAGTTTTATGTTGTTGTTTTTGTTGTTTTTAGGGAACTAACCTAGGGCCTTGGGGGATCATAAAAGATAAGCCTTGCTTATGTTGTACACATAGAGGCTTGTAGTTTTCTTAGTTTGAATATTTTTGTCTTTTTTTGTTTTGTTTTGTGAATGTTTTTGGATTTGTATTTTTTGACTAAGCTGAAATAAAGAATGATAGAAACCTAAGGGGACTAGCCTAAGGCCTCAGGGGCTGATAAGAGATAAGCCTTGCCTACGTTGTACACACAAAGACCAAGTAATTCAATCAGTTGACTCAAAGTATAAACTTGTTTTTGGGATTTCAAACAACATTAATAACTTGGATTGATATTCCACTTCCATTTCTAGAGGAAATTTTGTGGGAAATATACTCGAACTAGCTGTAAGGTTCAAGCAAATTTTGATATCTTAGACTATTTGAGTGAAGGAATAATCCAACAATGTTTTTTTTTTTTAATGTTTTCAAATATTTTTTGGTTTTCATGTTTTGTAGTTGTTTTTGATTTTTTGTTTCTTTTTAACATGATAGGATGCATAAAGATTTAACACATGACCAGCTTCAAGAGGTTTCCCCCAATTTGATACAAGACTACTTTCCTAAATTAGTATCAAGCCATGGTTGGACACATGTTTTATGAGATGAATGGGTGGGTGTTGTGGATAGTACCAATAGATAATGATACAAGTTTTATTCAAACATAGCGCATGTTTTCTAGATTTTCTCTATGGCACCTATTCTATAAGTTTCAAAAAGTGGTTTTCACTTAAAGAATGTTTTATTTTACTATTTTTTATTTTTTTTTACTTATTTTTATTTTACTTATTTTTCTTTTATTTTCATTTTTATTTTTAATTTTTTTTTTAATCTTTACCCTTTTGATTGGGGTATTTTGACATTCTTTATGTGTATAACTTCTTGAGGTGACTATTGTTCAACAGTTTGGCTAAGGGTTCTCCTTCAAGATTAGCCAACTAATAAGCTCTAGAACTATAGCTTGTTGTGATGATAAATGGGCCTAACCAATTGGGTTCAAATTTTCCTTTTCCATATTGATTCAATTGTACCTTTTGATTCTCTTTGAGGATCAAGTCACCAAATTGAATGTTTCTATCTTTGATTTTCTTATCATAGCTTCATTTGAGCCAATTTTGATAAACTTGAAGATGGTTTAACATGCTCAAATTCCTTTCATCTAGGAGATCCAACTCATTTAAGCTAGATACCTGATATTCTTCATTGTTGACCATACCTTTTAATGAGATTCACAATGAGGGGATTTCAACCTCAATAGGTAAGATAACCTCTAATCCGTAGAACAAGGAAAATGGTGTGGCACCTATAGGTGTTCGAATGCTGGTTTGATAAGCCCATAGGGATGGGTTTAACTGCAAATTCAAGTCACAATCGACTTCATTAATAGTCTTCTTTAGTATTTTTAAGATGGTTTTGTTAGATGCTTTATCTTGACCATTTTGTTGGGGGTAATATGGTGTGGAGAATCTATGTTGGATAGAGAACTTGGAAAAAAGTTCTTGGACATCTCTTGATTCTTGAATGGGGTTCCATTGTCCATTATGATTATTTGGGGAATTCCATACCTTCAAATTAGATAGTTCAAAATGAACTTTGATATCATATACTTGGGATATAGATCAATGGAATTGCTTCTATCCACTTGGTGAAGTACTCTATTGCATTAATAATAAACTTGTTCCCATTAGAGGAAGCAAGAGAAATATTGCCTACCAGGTCTAATCCCCATTATGAAAAAAGCCATGGTGTTGTGATGGGTCTCAAATCCTATGTTGGTGCATGCACGAGGTCACTATGTTACTAGAATTGGTGACAATTTTAGGAATATTGAATACAATCCTGCTCCATGGAGGGCCAATAATATCCCATTCTTAGGAACTTCTAGATTAGGTTAGGTCTTCTAGAGTGGGACCCACAAATACCTTCGTGTACCTCTTATAAGGACATTTTTTCTTCTTTTGTGTTAAGACACCAGAGTAGCATACCATCTAGACTGCGATGATATAGGTTATCTCCTAGGATTGTGAATCGAGAAGTTCTACTAGTAAATGTTTTCTTTTGAGTGGGTGTTAGGTCAAGTGGTATGATATCATGATGGATGTAGTCGAATGTATCTTGGTACCATGGGGAGTTAGGACCAACAACAACACATACTAGTTCTTATTCTGAGATGTTGAATGTAGGTACAAGTAGTTGTTCCACAAGGAATTCATATCTTGCAATATTTTGTGGAATGTCAAGAAGTGACTCTATTGTTGATCCAAGGAATATGTTCAAAGGTTATTGTGAAAAAATATTCCTTGAAGCTATCCACCATCCTTTTATATGACATCAAATTTTCATCCTTTGTCTAGTACTCATCATTCACTTGTCTAATCACTAGCGGAGAGTCTCTGAAGAATTGTAGCTCTTTTATTCTCCATTGAATAGCCATCTTGAGCCCTATGATAATAGATTCATACTGTGAGATATTATTTGTGCATGGGAATGTAATTCTATATGCCTTGGGTATACTATCTCCTTATGATGTGAGAAATAGAATACCTACTTTGGAGTCATGTTGAGTGTGGGACCTGTCAAAATATAATGTCTAATGGCCTATCTATTCTGTCAACAATATGTTCTCGTTCGAGAAGTCTATTGTCAAAGGCTTGTGATCCTCCATTGGTGTATCAACTAGCTGGTCTACTATGATCTGTCCCTTGATGGCTCTTCTATCCACATAATGTCAAAATCACTTAGAATGATCACCCATTTAGCAATTTGGCTTGTTAGGGTTGCTTTTGCTAGTAGGTACTTTAGTGGGTCTACCTTTGAAGTCAACTTTACCTTTTTGTTTAAGATATAGTGCCTCAAATTTTTTGTCACAAATATGATTGAGAGACATGCTATTTCTATAGGAAATTAGTGTAACTCATAGCCCACCAGTGTTTGACTGATGTAGTAGACCACTCTTTCTTTGTTATTATCATCTATCTAGGCTAGGAGAGCTCCCAACACTACTTGTGTGGTAGACACATATAATATCATTTCCTTGTTTGGAATTGGTGGTATGAGTACAAGATGGGTAAGTGGGTACTCCTTGACTTGATGGAATGCTTGATCACATCTTCCATCCCACTTGAAGGTAATATCCTTGTGTAGGAGATGAGTGAAAGGGTGACATTTATCTGCCAATTGTGTGATAAATCACATGATGGATTGCAGCTTCCCATGTAGACTTCTCATTTGTTTTAGTATCTTTAGTGGAGGCATCTCTAATATTTCTCTTACTTTTATAGGATCCACTTCAATACCCCTTCTTGAAACTATATACCCTAGTAATTTTCTAGATGTTACGCCAAAAACACACTTTTTTGGGTTGAGTCTTAGGTTATATTGTTCCATCCTATCAAACAAACTTGCAAGATTTGACAAGTGATCTTCCCTTTTGATGGACTTTGCTAGAATATCATCCACATAATATTCCATAATGGTGTGTAGAATATCATGGAATATGGTTGTAATTTCTCTTTGATATGTTTCTCTTACGTTCTTTAGACCAAAGGGCATTAAATTCTAGAAAAAGGTCCCCTAAGCACAAGTAAATGTTGTTTTGTGTTGATCATCTAGAGATATTTTTATCTGGTTATATCCAGAGAAACCATCCATTAAGGATAGCATCTCATGCCTTACTATTAGATCCACTATCATATCAATGCTTGGAAATGGAACATTATCCTTTGGATAGGCTTTGTTCAGGTCTTGGAAGTTTGTGCGGATCCTTATATCCCAATGGGTTTTGACATTGGTACTAGATTTTATATCCATTGCAAATAATCAATTGTTCTAATAAAACCCACATCGAGTAGTTTCTTTAGTACTACCTTTACCAATAATTCTATTTGAGGATGTTGAAAGAATGGAGAAAGGAATGAAGGTGTTGTCATTGATGTCAACTAGTCAACTGGTTATCTACTAGTTGTTGTTGATTGTATATGTTGAGGATGTTGAGAAAATTGTATTAAAGAAATTTTACAGGTATTTAGTTGTTGCTCCGGTATTTTCCCCTATGTTCGTGCAGTTTAGATATGTTGGTCATGGTTGTTGAATGCTGCTATGTCCAAATTTTTGGCTATTGGTTCAATTTGAAGTTTGAGTTGTGTTCACCAATTGTGAACTATGCTTTTTTGTGTTTTTCTTGAGGTTTGGGAGAAATTTTGATGGTTTGGATTTATCTTTGATGAAGTATTTTGACTTGTGCTTCTAGAGTTAAGATTTTTTGGTTGCATTGAAGATATTTTTGGTTTTTGGAAGTTTCGAGCTTAATTGTTCTATGTGTTTTACATTGGTTTGGCAGACCTTGTGTTAAGCACTCTCTTCAAAGTTGATGTAGTGTGTTGGATCTATTTTGGGTTTCCCTCATTCTAATTCCACCCTAGGATGTTTTTCGCTGACCTAATTTGTATTAGAAGTTGGATGGATGACTTTGTATCTTTTTCAAGGTTGGAGATAATATAAATACATGATGACCTAGTAATGAAAAATTTACAAAAGAAAATAAGGAAGATAAGTGGAAGAGTAGACACTATATTGATGTTATTTAGAAAGTGTGTGAGAGATGTGTGTGGTAGATCAGTTTGAAGCTTAATGCTAAGTTATCAGATGCAGTGAGCAGAAGGTAAACTCTATCATTCATGCAAGTTGATCAAGTAACTGTGGTGGAATACTTTGTTGCATTAGGATTGTAGTATCTCTATAATAAGTCTTATTTTTCTTCTTTGTATCTCTATGACAGTGAGCCCTTCGAGTTGTAGCCCTATTGGCCAGTGAGTCCTAATTGTTCCAGATAGTGAGTCCTTGTTTCAGGAAGTGAGCCTTATCTCAAGTAGTGAGCCTTATCTCAGGAAGTGAGCCTTTTTGTAATAGGTTTTAATATTCTCTATAGTGTGAGTTAATCCTCACTGTGTTTTTCCCTCATTGGGTTTTCCACATAAATCTAGTGTTATTGTGGTTATGTGTTGGATTTGATTTTATGCATTGGCATTTGATGATTAATCATTTAAGAAATTTTAAGTATCAGTTCTGGTGATTGAATTAAAGGTTAAAATCTATGACAACTCATTCACCTCCCTTCTTAGTTGTCCTATTCAACAATTGGTAGTAGATCTTGGTTCCTTGGTGAAGAGATTAACCACTTGAGGAAGGTATGGGATGGCTAGCAAGATGGTCTTTGATTATCTGAGGTTTGATGAAACTAATTATGGTATATGTAAAGTTTTGATGGAAGAATATATGGAGTATTATAGATATGATGTGGAGAAATCTTACAAAAATCCTTACACTCCTCCTACTAATGGTCTGAGTACAACTGAAGAAATCAAATTACCTGAAGCAAAAAATAAGGAGAAGTTCATCTTGAAGAATAGTCTAGTACATTCTGAATTGATTAAGGTTCAGAATTTGAAGACAACTAAGGAAGTCTGGGATACTTTAGAAAGAGCACATGATGGTGATGAAAGAGCTAAAGAGGAAAAATTGTAGAATTTGGAAACATAGTTTGATCTTATACATATGTCCGAAGATGAAAATTTTAAAGCTTATGTACAGAGATTGGATGAGGTAGTGGCTAGAATACAATCTCTTGGCACTACTATAGATGAAACTAGGATTGTAAAGAAGATTCTCAGAACTCTTCCTAATGCTTATAGTGAGAAGGTGAGTGATATTGAGCAAGCTATAGATTATAAGACTTGTACTAAGGATCTACTATTAGGATTTTTGACATCTTATGAAATGAGGAAGCTGGGTCTAAGAAATGGAGGAAAATTAGAGGTTGCCTTTAAATCTACAAAAGCTAAAGATCCAAATGAGGAAAAATTTGATGAAATAGAAGATAACTTCATAAGAAGAATGAGAAAAGGCTCTAGTAAGTATGAAGGCAAGTTTCCCTTTAAATTATTTAGTTGTGGAGAAATAGGTCATTATGCTGCTAAGTGTCTAGAAAGAGCTAAAAGGAATAAACAAAGATATGAGAAATGAAAGAAAGGAAAGAAGATTAATAGAGCTTACTATGTGAATGAGAATGCTATTATTTCTGATGAGGATTCAAAATATGAAGATCCAGATGATAATGAATGCTTTTTCTTAGCAATTAAGGATGAACCTACTTCTACTAATTTAGAAAAATAGGTAAAGGAAAGCCCTCTAGAGAAGGAGGAGAAAAATGAAGGTATGGTTATCTATGCCCTACATGATAAACAAGAAAATAATTTTTGGGTAGTTGATAGTGGATGTTCATATCACATGACTGGTGATACGAGTAATTTTGTTAAGCTTGAGAAATATGATGGAGGCTTGGTTATGTTTGGAGATGATACTAGTGCTAAAATATATGGGTTAGGTTTAGTAAGTTTTGATGGCAAGCATCATACTAATGATGTTTACCATATTAAGGGATTAAGGAATAATTATTGAGCATTGGTCAAATGTGAAAAAAATGATATGATCATGTGTTTAAGGATGAGAAATGTGAGATCTGAAAAGGATTTAGAACATTGATTGCTACATAAAAGAAATCTGAAGGAAATATCTATCAACTTAAGAGTGTTGATGGATGATGCTTTATGACTCAGATAAATGACACTTGGTTATGGAATGGGAGAATGTGTCACATGAATTTTGATAACTTAGCAAGGATTAGTGTTGTTCAGGTTGTGAGATATTTACCAAGAATTACAAAGCATGTTAATGCTATTTACATGAATTGTCAATTTGGGAAGCAAGCAAGAAATCATTACAAATCAAAGGAACAATCTACTACTAGACTACTGGATTTAGTTCATACAAGTATTTGTGTTCCTATGATAGTGTGAAGTCTACTTGGTGAAAGGTACTTTATTATTTTAATTGATGATTATTCTAGATATACATGGGTTACATTTCTTAGAGATAAATTAGATGCATTAGATAGATTCAAGGCAATCAAGGTTATGGTTGAAAATGAAGTGAATTTGAGGATAAAATGCTTGAGATTTGACAGAGGTGGAGAATTCACCTCCCATTAGTTCAATATTTTTTTCAAGCGCATGGAATAAAGAGACAATTATCTACCTTGAGAAATCCTCAATAGAATGGAGTTGTTGAAAAGAAAAATAAAACAGTTCAAGAGGTTGCTAGGTCAATGATTACTAAAGCCGAATTACTGGAAGTTTACTAGAAAGAAGCTATTCATACTACTATTTATGTGTTCAATCAAGTTCAAGCAAGATAAAATAGTACAAAGACTCCCTATGAGCTATGGTAGGAAAGAATTCCTATAATTAAATATTTTAAGGTATTCTAAAGCAAATGTTATATCAGAAGAGATGAGGAAATTTTGGGTAAGTTTGATGGAAGAAGTGATGAAGGTATATTTCTTGGATATTCTACTAAAAGAAAGGAATATAGATGTTTCAAAAAAAGACTGAGAAATATTGTAGAGAGCTCGAATGTGAAGGTTGATGCAATAATAAAGAATTCTATTGATATTGATGGATATGTGTCTGATGAACATGATTGTGCAAGAATAGAAGAAATTGTGGAAGAACAAGATAAAGATGAAAATAAGAAGCTATATGAATAGGATAAAAGAGAAGAAGATGTTTTAGTGATGTCCTCTAGGACACCAAAATATGTACAGAGAAGTCATTTAGAAAATTAGATTATTGGAGACAAGACAATTGGCGTGTTAACCAAAAGAAAAGTTGTTGCTAAAATAAATTTGTGTTTATTCTTTGAGACTGAGCCGAAGATAGTAAGTGAAGCATGTAAAGATGAACATTGGAAGGAAGCGATGAAAGAATAAATTTTGTAGATTGAGAAGAATCAGACTTGGGAATTGGTCCCAAGACCAAAAGATAAAATATCATTGGATCAAAATGGGTGTTCAGAAATAAGTTGAATGAGTATGGAGAAGTTGTTAGAAATAAAGCAAGGCTTGTGTGTAAAGGCTACTCACAAGTAGAAGGTATAAATTTTTAGGAGATTTTTTCCTTAATAACAGGAATGGAAGCTATAAGGATGTTCTTAGCATTGGATTCTTATAAATATTTCAAAGTCTATCAGATGGATGTTAAGTAGGCATTTCTAAATGGTGAGCTGGAAGAGGAAGTTTACATGGAACAACTAGAAGGATTTCAGTTAACAGATCGATGAGATATTATGCACGTAGCTTTTCTTGTGGCTAGATTTCAAGAATATCCAAAGGGAACACATGTTGATGTAGTTAAGAGAATATTCAAATATTTGATTGGTACTCTAGATTATGGATTGTGGTATCCTAAAGATACTAAATTTACACTTAGTGCATATACAGATGTAGATTGGGCTGGATATATAGATGAAAGAAAGATTACAAGTGGTGGTGCATTCTTTCTTGGATGCAGATTGGTGGCATGGTTGTGTAAGAAGCAAGATTTTGTCTCTTTTTCTACTATTGAAGCCGAGTCTATTGCTACTACATCTTATTGTACACAAGTTCTATGGATGAAATAGACATTGAAAAATATCACAATGCTATATGATGATCCTATTTCTATCTTCTATGATAATACACGTGAAATTAATATTTTGAAGAATCCTATGATCCACTCGAGGACAAAGAATATATCTATTATATATCATTTCTTGAGAGAGAAGGTCATGGAGAATGAATTAAAACTTGAGTATGTTTCGATGAAGGATCTGATTACTGATATTCTCATGAAGGCTCTTCCTAAAGATACTTTTGAGTATATCTAGGATAAGTTAGGGGTTGTTTCCCCTCCTTTCATAAACTAAGATGTATATGGAGATGCATCAGTCTGGTCAATTCATGGTTCTCTCTTTTTAGGCTGATGTTTTGATGGCTACCTCTTAGGGGGAGTAGGTAGTTTCAAGTGTTGTCATTGTGAGTATTTTGTTTTCATGTCAAAGGAATAGTCAATGAACATATATTTTACCTTTGTTATTGATGTCAAAGGGGGCAAGAAAGCATGTGAAAAGGAGAGAAAGGTAATGAGAGAAAAAAGGTAATGAGGAAGATGATATTCTGAGGGGGACAAGCAAAAAGAAAAATCTTGAGAACTATATTAAGAACTGGTATGGTGTCTTTGATGGTTTTCATAGCATGTGTGGCCATCAATGACAAAGGGGGATATTGATGCAAGAATGGAGAAAGGAATGAAGGTGTTTTCATTGATGTCAACTGGTCAATTGGTTATCTACTAATTGTTTTTGTCTGTATATGTTGAGGATATTGAGAATTGTATTAAAGAAAGTTTATAGGTATTCAGTTGTTGCTCCGGTATTTTCCCCTATGTTTGTGAGTTCAGATATGTTGGTCATGGTTGTTGGTTCATTGTGATGTTTGAGTTGTGTTCACTAGTTGTGAACTATTCTCTTATGTGTTTTGGTTGAGGTTCAGGAGAAATGTTTTTGGTCCAGATTTCTCTTTGATGAAGTCTTTTGACTTGCGGTTCTAGAGTTAAGATTTTTTGGTTGCATTGAAGATATTTTTTATTTCTGAAAGTTTCGAGCTTAATTGTTCTATGTGTTTTACACTGGTTTGGCTGACCTTGTGTTAAGCACTATCTTTGAAGTTGATGAAGCATGTTGGATCTATTTTGGGTCACGGTAAAGCATCTGTGTGGGTCACCCTCATTCTAATTCCACCCTAGGATGTTTGGTGCTAACCTAATTTGTATTTGAAGTTGGATGGCTGAATTTATTTCTTTTTCAAGGTTGGAGATAGTATAAATACAAGATGAAATATTAATGAAAAATTTACAAAAGAAAAGATGGAAGATAAGTGAAAGAGTAGACACGAAATTGATACTATTCAGAAAGTGTGTGTGAGATGTGTGTGGTAGATCAATGAGAAGCTTAATGCTGAGTTACTAGATGCAATGAGCAGAAGTCAAACTCTATAACTCATGCAAGATGATCAAGTAACTGTGGTGTAATCCTTTTTTGCATTGGGATTGTAGTCTCTTTGTAACAAGTATTCTTTGTCTTCTTTGTATCTATGTGAGGGGGAGAACATTAGACAAAAAATTGGATCGAAACATGTTAATCTAAGAATCTAAGCTAAGATTAACGTATTAATCTAAGATCTAAACCTACACATATGAAATGAAACTACGCTATTATAATAGGCATAAATGAATCTATGATTACAATATTGAATGTACATGAACAACATAGTCTTACCATCCCGTAGTGGAGTGTATATGCCTGATGTTGGGTTGTTCTTATCACCATGAAGCCTCCAAACTTCATGTACAAAATCTTGATGAGTGACTATTGTGTTTGGTTGATCGAAGACAATGGTGAAGCTCTATCAATGGTGTTCTTGATAACACTTAATTGCTCAATTTACATTGATTCCCTAATCCTTATTTATGAGGAAAGGGGTTTTTAATATAGAAAATGAGATTTGAAATAGATGATCAAGATTTTTTTGAAGAATATCTAGATTGATAGTCAAAGTGTGTTGAGAGGAATTAAACATGAGAAAATTGTGCAAAGGTTGTTGCAAAATTTATGTGATTGAGAAATAGATTGGCTAGTCAAGGATGTGATTGATCACTTAACAGATTTAGATTTATCATTCAGGATTTGGATGGATTAGTTAGGAATTTGATGGCTTAGTCAGGAATGTGATGGCTTAGTTAGGAATTGTGATGGCTTAGTTAGGAATTGTGATTGATCAATTAACATATTAGATTGTTCAATTGTTCAATTAACAAATTAGATTGCTCAGTGAACAATTATAATTTTCTCAATAGGAAAGTGGGTGAGGAATATGAATTAATTGATTTAATCAATTAATTCCTTTTTGGAGTTAAACATGCAAATTAAGTTTGAATTTTGCAAATAATGTTGCATTAGTTTGATTTGATTTTTGATAATTGATTTGAATAGTTTGATTTAATTATTTAAATTTTGGAGGAAAAGTGTCGTAATTAAATTATTACTAATAATTTAATCAACTTAGGGGAATAAGGTGATTTAGTGATGTAACTAAATAATTGATGTTATTTAATCAATCAGGGTGAAATAAAGTGAGATTAGGGCTTCATTAAATAAATGCGATTTATTTAATTGGTCGAAATGATGAAATATGAATTAATCAAATAATATTATTTTATTTAATTAGTAGAGGAATTTAGGGTATTCAGGACTTTATTAGACAAGTGAAATTTATTTAATTTGTCTGAAATGATGAAAAAGTGAATTAATTAAATAATGTTTTATTATTCAATGAATAGAGGAATTAGGTTTTTTAATATTGTTTTGATGTGGTGTGATGTGGTAATTTTGTGCTATGATTTTAAGATGATTCGATATGATTTGAGATGATCTGAGACATTACAGGATGATTCTGAGCTATTTCAGGGTGATTCTGAGACATTACAAGATGATTTTGAGTTTTTTTCGGATCATTCTGAGATGTTACAAGCTGATTTTGAGTCATTCTGAGATGTTATGGGACAATTTTGAGTCATTCCAATATGTTACGAGATGATTCTGAGTCATTCTAAGATAATATGAGAGTATTCTGAGTCATTCTGAGATGATTACGAGATGATTATGAGTCATCTGAGATGTCATGGGACGATTTTGAGTCATTTTGAGATGTTACGAGATAATTTTGAGTCATTCTGAGATGTTACAAGATGATTCTAAGTCATTTCGAGATGTTACAAGATGATTTTGAGTCAGTCTAAGATGTTACTGGATGTTTTGGGATGATGTTCAATGTTGTGCAATGTTATTCAATGTTGTTTGATGTTGTTTGATGTTGTTCGATGCTATTCGATGTTTTTTGATGTTGTTTGATGTTGTTTGATGTTGTTTGATGTTTTTTGATGTTGTTTGATGTTGTTCAATGTTGTTCAATGATGAATTAATTAAACGATGTTAAATCGCTTAATTAATAGATGAATATGAGTGCCAAAATGCTAGTTCATGAGCTAGGACATTTTTAGGTGTCTACATTTTTCCCCTCTTTGATACAAAGTACCGATTGCTTTTTTTTAAAGAATGTTGCCCTGGTATGCCCCAGGTGCAAGATTCACCCTAGTATGCCCCAAAAATAATAGCATGGATGGTTCCCCCTCGATAAATTTGGTGAAAATTGTAGATAATGAACCAAATTTTCTGATAAGATTATGTGATGCATTAAGTGCAAGGACTGGCAGAAGAAATGTTTGACTAGAAGAAAATGTTAGAAAGATTGAGAAGATAGAAGAAAGCGGATGATATTAGAAGAAAAATTTAGTAAGAATGTGATGCCATTGATGAGTTTCTTTTGCTTTACTCGAAGGCTTCATTCTTTGAACAATCCTGTTTGATGTAGAAAATAGATATAATGCACCAGGGTATTAATGACCAAGGTGACTTTGTATCCATTACATGGACTGTGACTCTACAAACAAGTTGTATTATTTTTCATACTAGACATACAAAAACTTTGTTTAAAGTATATAGTTGGGTTGTGTTAAAAAAAATTTGGACCAGTCACATAGAGAGTTATAGGACACCTAACATGAAAATGCTACATGAATTTCAGACCATTTACATAGAGAGGTATGAAATACCTAACATGCAACTCCTACATGAATTTCAAACCATTTACACAAAAAGGTATGAAATACCTAATGTGCAACTGCTACACAAATTGTTTCAACACAACTTTCATACACTCAACAAAGCAAGTATTTTCCATGGTAGTATAAAAAAATATCCAACAAAGCAAAAATTGAAATGACACTCAATTTCCCTCATTCCTTCTTCTCTAAATCCTTATGAATATCCTTGAGAGATCTTGGGAATGAGTCAATAATGTAGATCAAAAAGATAAGACTACTAAAATGATAAAAAAAATGTTGTTGTATCACTTGCTCTATTTGTTATGGGACTATTATCCAGTGTTGATCATTTCTATCGTAGGAACAGATCTATTAAGAAATCTCTCAAGATGTTGTTGGGAGTTATCAATAGATAGGAAGTTATACTTGGCTTTGTTTTTGTCTTCTTGTGTTCAAATCCTTGTGATTGTTTTCTTGAAAGTTCTAGCTTTTGATGTTGCTTTGTTTTTTTGTCTATTTTGTCAAAGGGTGAGTGTGACAATTTGTTTATTATGGATGAACCTTTATTACGGATAGGCGATATTGGAAATAGGGTTTTTGAGATTTTTTAAATGTTTTTGTGCTTTTTAATGTTTATTTGATGTTGTTTTTGCTGTGTTTTCAAGTTACCTGAATGTTTTTGTTTTGTCAATTGTTAAGGAGCTATGACGAGGATTCAAGGAGCCTCATGTCACATGTATGCATTCCAAGAGTTTGGATGTCCTTTAGCCATTGGTTTCATAGTATGTACCTTATCGCTTCTCATTTTCATTTTGTTACATTCTCTTATTACATGTACAAAGTTTCTTGAGTCGATAGAAAAGTTCTAGTGATTTTTGAGCATCTGCCTCAATTTTGGTGCTTTTGTATATGGTTCTCATGAGGCTAGTGGGAGAGATGCTCTCCACAGAGTATTTTAGGATCAGGTATTGTGGGTCCGAGTGTCCGATGGAGGAGGATTGCTGACTCATATGCTACACTACCAACAATACTTGCTGGATTTATTGGAGGTTTCCTTTTCCCTGATCGTAGGTCAAAGGGATTCCTCATGGGTTGGGGTAGGAATTTAGAGAGCATGATCGTACATGGTACAAGATATGAGTGGGGGATGTGCATGCTGGCACATCTCTATCATGATCTTCATTCAGTGGTGTACCTTGGGGCACACAACTTATCAGCAGGGATGACTCTATTACAAGTGTGGGCATGGGAGCACTTTTCTATTGCTTGACCATTTCCAGTGGCGGACAGACCAACAGGCAAACCATATGTGTTTAGATACAGAGGTCAGCTTACCCAGGCTCAGATGGGTAAGTTGGAGCATTGGAGGTGGGTTTTTGATGATACCGAGACTGTTACTTGGTGGTCGTACTTAGACTATGAGCAATGGGACGAGGATGATGCAGTGTTGGGGTATCTCTATGATTCCATGTACTTGATTGGCCAGACACCCTTTGTATTAGAGAGGTTTTTTCTACGTCGAGTGTATAAGAAGTATGGTATCGTTCAGTGTATGCCATAGGGGGTAGCCCACTATGCTAGGCGGCGGAGTGATATACCTAATTGGGGGCCTTGCTTGTCATATGATGTTCTAGTAGAGGGATACAGGGCACTACAACCATCACCCTAGGACATGCGTAAAGACATTTCCAAGGAACCAGTTACAGAGGATTACGCTGCATTTTTGGCTTTGGTTCCACATCCTCGCATCACCATTCCAGACAAGCGAACACCGTTACTTGTAGAGGAGGATGTGGTCGAGGGTTCTCCAGATAGTGAGGGTGGTACTCCTTTAGGTAGTAGCACAGAGAGTGGTAGAGATGGCAGCAACAACGATGACAGTGATTGTGGTAGTGGAGGTGATAGAGGGGTAGGGCCAGTCAACAGTGGTCCATCATCCAGTAGGACTTGCAAGAGACGAGCAGTGGCAGTACCATTAGTGGACCACTAGAGACAGATTGCATGTCTCCAGACATAGGTACAGATGCTGCATGGATAGTTGGTATAGGCTCGAGGTTTGCTTGTTCAGACCCAGACTCAGATGTAGGCTCAGGCTTAGGCCCATGCTCAGGCTTTAGTGCAAGTTCATGGATAGTTGGCCACTGTGTAGACTCAGGTTGCCACATTGATAGCCGAGCAAGACAGTGCACATCAGATTGCCAAGAGGGCACAGGAGATAGCTAAGACCCTACAGAGAGTGGCTGATGGTACCTCGGTGGGAGATTACATGAGAGAGGTTCTACGGGCTGGCGGAGAGGCTGATTTTTATCGAGGAAGATATCATGATGCAGTGCCTACTGATCGCAGAGTTAGCTATGCCCCGTCGAGATCCAGGCGGATGCATACTCGGACAGTGAGTGAGGGTGTGACACAACCTCCACATAGAGATCCCAGAGATCTTGGTTCTTCCAGAGGTGTTGGTGGTAGTGGTCCTATTGGGCCTGCACATTCTGGCAGTAGCAGATCATAGATGCTATTGAGATTTTCCTTTTTGAGACATGATGTATAGTACGATGTACCTCATTTTTGATGATGTATCTTTATTTTTAGACTTCATTGTATACTTGACACTGAAGATATATATATGAGATGTAGTTGATGTGATTTTATAATGTTTTATGATTTCTATGTGATGGATGGATTTATTATGTGATGTTCTTATATGAATGATTTTATTTCAATGTGATGATGTAATGATAAATGTTCTTATTTTATGTAATGATTCTATGATAAATGAATTTGTAGAATATATGATACATGGATTTATGATGTGATGTATGAATCTCTAAATGATGATATGTATGAATGCTTAAATGTGATAAAAATGTATGGATGGATGGATAAATTCTTTTTATGTTAATGCGATAATGATGAATGATAATGGATGATGTAATGATAATAATGACATGACTTGCATTTATTTTAAACGTGATAAAATGTATGGATGGTAAATGATGTATGGGTTTAAAAGGTGATCAAATGCATATGATGTTTGATGGATGATAATGCAATGATTTTTTTTATGGTAAAATGAACATGATGTACTTATGGTACAATTTAATTCATAATTTATTTGATGTATGATGAAATGACAAAACTTAATGATGAGATGATGACTCCTACATGTGTTTGATGATTTTTGGATTTATGTCAAGTATACTCAGTCCTATTTTTAGATTAGATAATCATTGATTAGTTTCCTTTATGCAACAAATACTCTATAGATAATGATTATGATGAATGCAATCAAGTGTTAACATGAAACTATATTCAAAACCATTGTCACTTTAACAATACTTTTGTGCTTTTTGTCATCATAGAGCTTTTATTGGATGTTGAAAGTGAGTACAAGTGTTAAAGGTATGTGTTAGAACAATGATGACCTGAGTACTAATTTCATAATTTTTGATATTGTAAGTGAACACAAGCATCTAGGTATGATTTAACCGAGATGACCTGAGCATTCATTGCATAAACGGGCAATGATTAATCATTTCAATGTGTGAATTATGAATGTCATCGATGATACATTTGCATAGCACATCCCCTGACAATTCATACATTTATATGATAAATTTTAGAGACAATATATAATAAAAACATTGTTCTTCTTCTTTGTTTCTCTAGTTCAATACAACATTGAGTTACTCCAAAGAAATGATAATCAAAAATACAATGTATCCATTTTTTACTTAGAGTGTTTCAATCATTATTCAAATTTTAGATCATCCATCATGATTTTGTGATGTTTTTGTGATTTTTGAGATTTTGACCAATGATCTAACCTACTAACCTATCCTAGGGGTCTCGGGAGCTGATCAAAGATTAGCCTTGCCTATGTTACACACGTAGGGACCACGTAGTTCGACTGACATAGACTTATGTTTTTTTTGGATTTTGTTTTTTCAGATTAACTTTTTTGACATGTTTTTGGATTTTTGATATGATACGGATGGTTGATGCCTCTCTGACGATGATTGATGTTGCACTTTGATCTTTGTTTTCATTTTCCTCCCATACTATTGTTCACCCTTTGGTGAAAATGATGTTTTTTGTTGCCCCTAGTAATATCCAGATGTTGCCCCCAAGCTTTGGAGTGAGACTTGACTATGTAAAAATGATTTTGATATGGATGCAAAGATGGAAAGACTACTGACATGATATGAAACAGTATTGACTGCCAGATAAAATGATCTCGATATGTTTCAAAATAGATGGGAAAGTTGACCTTAGAATCACATATGACGCCTGTTTCTAGATTTTCACCATATGTTTTGGTTACACTCATTGTTTTGGGTATTTTTCTCATTTTTTACTTTTTTTTCTTTATTTTTGTATTTTCTTTTTTTTTTATATATTTTTTGCATTGCCAAGATGCCTATTTGCCAGGTTTTCATCAAGGAAACCATTTTCAGAAGTTTGACCCGTGCATTAGGAGATTCAAGTATAGAACTTTCTGAGATGGATACTGTTGATAGGTTCATCAAACAAATCCCCTTCTGACATTGATAGTTGATATGCCCTTGATCCATATACTGATATGACAACAAAAGGACCAAGCTAGTTAGGCTCAAATTTCCCTTTCTTCTCCCTGTCTTGCTGATTCCTAGGGTTTTCCTTTAGTACCAAGTCACCAACCTGAAAGACCCTTGGTTTTACCCTGTGGTTGTAACTTCTTGACATCCTCTATTGATAAGCCGTTAGATGATTAATAGCCTGTTGACGATGCTCATCCAACAATTCTAGTTCCTGCAGTCTATATACCCTATAGTCTTCATCTGAGATGATTCCTCTCAGTGATACACAAAGGGATGGAATCTCAACTTCAATGGGAAATATGGCTTTTGATCCATATACCAAGGCATATGGTATAGCTCCCGTTGGTGTTCTGATACTTTTTCTATAGGCCCATAGTGCATGATTGAGTTGAACATGCCAATCACGTCCAACATCATTAACCGTCTTTTTGAGAATTTTTAGAATGGTTTTGTTCGAGGCCTCTGCTTGGAAATTCCCTTGAGGATAGTACGGTGTTGAAAAATGATGTTGGATATGGAAATTTTCACATAGTTCTTGGACATCTTGATTCTTAAAAGGTCATCCATTATTAGTGATAATGGATTGAGGGATTCCATACCGACAGATTATGTAATTCAATATAAAAGAGGAGATCTGCTTCCCAGTGATGGCTATAAGAGGTACTGCTTCTATCCATTTTGTGAAATATTTTGTAGCTATTATGATGAACTTATGTCCATTGGATGAAGATGGATTTATTTTTCTGACCAGATCTAGGCCCCATTGAATAAGGTATAAAGAATAAAACACTTCTTAATGAAACATTGTATCAAAGATTAAGCTAATCAATCAATTGAAAGCATCTCATTGTCTCCTATCTTCAAAGATTTATTAAGTTATTGTGCTCTCAGATTTAAATAACACTATAACTGTTAAAATGACAATCTAAAGAACAAAATGATGTTGATGCAATGATATGAAGCTAACATGATAAAACTAGATGATAAAAGAAACTAATATGGCATGGATTGACATGGAAATTAATAAATGAAGCTATAGGAGGTAGCCATGATTGTGAAAGTTTGAATGCTAGATGCTTAGATGCTTAATGCTTGAATTCTTGTAGAGTAAGAGTGCATAAGTTAGATAATATAGATCCTTTTCTTGGTTCAATGAGGCTTTATTTATATAATTCTTGGCTGTAGAAATGCATAGGGATGACATTGAGAGGCTTGGATTCAATCTGGAGGATTGAATGGTGAGAGATGGAGGAGATTGAGAGAAATTTGGTGATTGTCTCTACCCATGAAAACACCAGGCAAGAGAAGAGGAAAGATTGATGGAGGAGGATTGAGAGAAGAATTTGGAATTTGTCTCCAATCTGTCTCCAAAACTTCCTGTGAAGTTTCAAAGCATTAATTTTGACATATATTAGACATAAATTAGACATAGGATATCTAATTCATTTTTGAGGAAATATAGATGGAATATTCTTTATGCCTTTATTCAAATATTTTGATTTATTTAAATTAGCAAAAGAGGGATAAATAATTTAATAAAATGAACTATAGAAGTTGTTTATTAAATTAAACAGAAGAATATGGCAATTAATCAATAAAGTGTTTTAATATTTATTTAATTAATTTAAGATTGATGTGATAGAATAAAATAGGGATTTGATAATTAAATTAAACAAAGTATTTAATTTTATTTATTTAATTAAGATGAATTATTAGAAGAATTTAGAAGAAACTAAATGTGAACTATATAAATAAATATTTCTATTTATTTAGGTTAATCAATTAAATAATTTGTATTTAATTAATCAGATTCTCCAGACCAATTTTAGGTGTATACAGATGGTACACCTTGTTGTTGAGACAAACTATTTTGAAGGTTACCTTGATAGTGCGTTGGTGGGATACCTTGTTGTTGGTGGATTTTTACCCTCTTTCTTGGGGGATAAGATGTTGAAAACTTGGATTGATACTTCACCTTGTTTTTTCTAGAGGATATGTTGTAGAAAAGCTTACTTGAACTACCTGTGGGGTTAAAGCAACTGTTGATATCTTAGAATTTGGATCGAAGGAATAATTCATTTTTTTGTCATCTTTGAAGGTTACCTTGGTAGTGCATTGGTGGTACACCTTGTTCTCGGGATGAACTGTTTTGAAGGTTACCCTGATAGTGCATTGGTGGGATATGTTGTTGTTGGTATGATCTATTTTGAAGGTTACCTTGATAGTGCATTGGTAGGATACCTTGTTGTTGGTGTATTTTTACCCTCTTTCCTGGGGGGTAAGATGTTGAAAACTTGGATTAATACTTCACCTTGTTTTCTTTTAGAGGATATGTCACAAAAAGGCTTACTTGAAATAGCTGTGGGGTTCAAGCAATTGTTGATATCTTAGAATTTGGAGCAAAGGAATAATCCACCTTGTCATCATCTTTGAAGGTCACCTTGGTAGTGCATTGCTAGTACACCTTGTTGTTGGGACGAACTATTTTGAAGGTTACCTTGATAGTGCATTGGCGGGATACCTTATTGTTGGTGGATTTTTACCCTCTTTCCTAGGGTGTAAGATGTTGAAAACCTGGATTGATACTTCACCTTCGAGAGGATGCATTGCAGGAAAGCTTACTTGAACTAGCTATGGGGTTCAAGCAACTGTTCATATATTAGAATTTTAAAGAGAAGGAATAACCCATGTTGTCGTCATCTTTGAAGGTTACATTGGTAGTGCATTTGTGGTACACCTTGTTGTTGGGATGAATGCCTAGATCACTATGTGAACTAGAAGACATAGATCAAGATTTATTATAAAGAAAGATGCAAGCATTTTCCCTTAGTGTCTAGAAATGTAGGTGATGGATTATCTTGTGATAGGATAACATGTTTGGATAGAGTATGTCCTTTGGACAATGCCTCATGGCTCAAATAATACTGGATATGATAGGATCAATGATAGGGATCCATGTCAAGATGTTTTCCATAAACAAGTGTAAAGTGTATACCAAACATTTGTCAAGATCAAGATAAGTTCGATTTAGATTAAAATGGATTGGATTCATTATGGATAGGTTGAGATGCTTCAACTTGAAATGGAACATGTAGATGCTCGATTCTTACACATGACACCAATTTTCTAGGTTTTCATCATGGCACTTATCCAAAGCACCACCATAGTGATTTTCACTGGAGGATGATTTTTCTCTTGACTTTTTCTCTTGATTTTTTCCTTGATTTTTTATTTATTTTTGATGTTTTCTAATTTCTAATGTCACACAAGATGCTTGTTTACTAAGTTTTTATCATGGTGACACTTTTTTGCTCATGTTGAACCACCTGGTGGTGCTGATATGGTTGTTGTTTCTATCATGACATGCCAATGATATCCTTCTTGGAGGATTTGTTTTTCTAGGATGCGAGCACTTGAATGTAACCCTTGATAATTCTTATCTTCCTTGTCGATACCAGAGTTAACCTTACGTTGATGCGCACATCGTGATAGAGAACCCTTAGAATCCTTATGATAAAGAGTTGCTACCAACACATGGTCAATGTGAGATCAGGATATCATGGATGACAAAATGCATTGAGGTATATGATATTTATATGGATTAGTTGACAGTTTGGAACCTTTGACTCTCCAAACTTGGGATGATGAGCAATGATGGGTGGATATGGAGATTCGATTGGGACCAACATCTTGATATACCTTGTAAGTTTCTCTTGAAGATTTATTTTGAATTGTTGGACATCTTTGATGGATGAACTTCCCTTTTTGATTTTTCCCCATAGTTTCTTTGACTAATGGAATTTGATAGGGATAATTTTCTTTCTTTTTCTTTTGTATCATTTGAATTTTTCTTTTCCATTTTTTCTTGTTGATTCTTTTGCTTCAATGAATTATTTTGTTCTTTGATATAGCTTTCTTTTATTGTTGTTGGTACTAATTAGAGGGTTGAAATATGCATGGATGATGATTCATGACATGGCTAGTTGTAGCGTTGGTATCAATTTCATCATAAGGAATATTTTTGCTCTCTATGTTGATGCTTGCATTGGATATAGTTGCCCCCAGTATTATGGAGGTAACACAGATATTATTAGATTCCTTTGAATAAACAAGACATTGATGCTTAAGATTTCCAATAATTTGCACTGGTTCTAGGATACCTTGTTCATATAGGCCCAATTCTCTATCTTGATACTAAATCTATTGAGAGAGTTTATTTGCAATGGGATATGGCTCACCTTGGAAATGAGCTACTAATATTTCTTTGCTTTGTTGTGTATATTTAAATGTGGTAGCTTCCTCACTGATAGGCTCCTTCAGATGTGGGATACCTTCTTGATTGATATCTTCAGCTTGATCTTATAAAATATCAGATTTTAATGCTTCTTCAAGAGGTGTTTCTGATTTACTATCCACACAAAATTCTTTCTCATGATTCATTTTTTATGTGTCTTCATAGAATGTTTTTGATTCACAACTTATATATAAGTCTTCTTTATGATCCATTTCTGATATGTCTCTGCAAGATGTTTCTGATTCACAAATTTTGTGGGAGTCTTCTTCATGATCCCTTTTTGATATGCATCTAGCTTTTGCTATGTCTTGATTTGGTGTACACATGTTAAGAGTAGGAGACTCTTGTTTCTTGGTAATGATTTCAAGAGTTTGAGACTCTTGTCTTGGATGAAGATTATCTACATGTCCATTAGGAGTGAGCATCTCATGGGAAGATGTATGTGTACTCGATATATGGATTTGTTCTTCCTTTGGAAAACATGGGATGTCTTGGAAGATATCTGCCAAGGCATTATAGTATCTTGATGGTAGGGATTCTTGATCTTGAATTTGTGTGGTATTATCTTTGATATGCTTTGGATCACATTATTGACATGGATCAATTTCAAAGAAGGGATTGATTGTAAGGGATCCTTGGATTTCCTTGAAATGTGGACATATGGGTGATGCCTCTTGGCTCAGATCTTATACATTGGGTATAAGTGTTGGATCAAGAGTCTCTTGATCATCAACATGTACTTCCATGAGGTTGGATGATGTTAATATATTTTGGAATGAATCATTTCTAGACTAGGGTGATTGATTTTGATTTTTCTTGGGATTAAATTCTTGATGTATGTCCTCTTTCTCACTGGATGACGTAGAGACATTTTCAATTTGATTGGTGATAGATAGCTCTTGATTGTTGTTTTCAAATTTTGAGGTTGAGACATTATCATTGTTGTCATTGATAGATGGACCTTGAATGTTGTCTTCAATAGCTATTTCACCTTGATCAATAATGTTTTGGTTGAGATGTTGGAGTGTTGTGCATCTATTCGTTTTGTGACCCTTGATCTTGTGGAACTCACATTATTCATAATGGTTATACCAAGGGATTTTAAAGCTTGGTTCACCATAAATTGGACTATCATTGATTTTGATAAGTTCCTATTGTACTACTTCGTGCATGATTACCTCTAAAGCTTCTCCCAAAGGGGTGAATTTCCTTCCTGGTTGGTAATATTTCCTCTATGGCTTTTCTTTATTGTTTTTCTATTTATTTTGTAGAACTCCTTGATTCTATGTTTGAGGTATATTTTCATATTTCACATGAGGTACACTTTGAAATTGCAGTTGAGATATAGCTTGGTGTTGCATAACTTCTTGATACTGCTACTATTGGAAGTGTTGTTGATGTGGATATTGAGGTGTTTGTTGAATGATGTCTGTTGGTTGTGGATATGTAATGTTTTGACTTTGTGCATGGCATTGGTGATTGATTTTGTTTAATTTCCTCAAGATCTCTCGATTTCGATGTTCTAGTCTTATTCCTTGATGGGGGTTTTGAAACCCTTGATGTTGTTGCCCTACTTGATGTTGCGACCCTTGATAAGAGTGATTCGAGTAATAGATCAACATATTTTGGGGATGTTTTGATACTCAATACCCTATCAAAAGGTCACTTGGTTTATATCATCATGGGAATCTTTCATCATATGGTGTTTGCTGGTGGGATACTAGTGTTGTTCTTTCTTGCTTCCATTTTCTTCCTATGTTGTGATCTTGTAGTTGTCATAAATAGCTCGGGTCCCCTATGGGAGAGTGGTGTACTCTCTAGTATGACTCAAATTCTAAAGACCCGATGTTGTCCTATGGATTATGTGAGATATTGGAACTATTAGAACAAACCAAGATTCTAATAGTAATAGAAGGAATACAAGTTTAGATTGTTCCTTGAAGCACATTTGTAAAAGTTGTATACCAACCTAGTTCTAGTTTCATGAAGTGCCCAAAGGTGTTTCTTGAGAGATTTTGGACTAAGATGACTAAGTCTGAAATGACGACCTGTGGAATTTACCTTAGGGATCTTGACCTTGTGTGAGATCATGAAAGGGATATTTATTGCCACAAGGGTGGTGGTAATATGGGTCTCTTTGCTACTATGTAATATTTCTCTTCCTCTTTGTTTAGGACAATTGATGTGGTGAGAAACTGGCAAGGTGTTTTGTTCTTTTGAAAAATGAAGGTTCTCAAGCTGCTTATGATGTTAGTTCACCTTTGATATATGTGATACTAGGTTGAAGGTTCGGTGCTACAAGATCTGGTTGTTGAACAAGGGTTGTTGGTCGCTAGATGGTCATAAAGTTTGATTGTGTTATGGGATGGTTTCCGTGAAGCTCAAGACCCTAGGGTTTGAGTGTTGTTTTGGAATGATACTACTTTTTAAAAATCAAAATGTTTAAGAACTAAGGTCTATATTCCACTTCCTTGTCTAGAGGATATGTTGTGAGAAAGATTACTTGTACTACATGTCAGTCCCAAGTAACTGTTGATATCATGGACATTTTAGTGGAGGAATGACCTTAATGGTTTATTTGATTTTTATTTCAAATAGGTAGGATGGAAATAATGGATGTGGGACTATCTGACCTTCTAACTTTTCAATCATTTTGGTTCGAACAATGATCTAATAAACAACTCTCTCTCAACTTGTTCTCCATGTTTGAAGTATAACAAGTGATAAAACAACACTTGGA